>BQNB010061759.1:0-30427 GCA_026074375.1 Tanacetum coccineum
ATCCTAGAGTCTTGTATGATGACGTGGTACCCCCATGACCCATGACCCGAATATATTCCGCATTTTGGGGGTCTCACATGAAGGCTGCTATAAAGGCCATTTTCAAGAGGGATATGAAACACATAACAGACACGTGTAGTCAAAATAAGATTTGTTCCTCCACATGTTATGGAGTAAGATACTACTAGGCCCCTCGATGATTTGAACAGATGTATGTGTGGCCGCACCTAATGTAATTAAGATGATACTTAATTAATTTGGTAATCTAGTTTAATGTCTAGATCGAGAAACAAAGTTGTTAAACACAAGAATGACTTATGATCCATGTCAAATGTTTAACATAGTATCTGCAACAAAAGGATGATTGATATCTAAACCATTTAAAATAAGATGTTTAAGAAACTATCCTTATATGTTTCTGGGGGCATTGACGTGTTGCTAGACGCTAACCTTTGCTTGTATAATTACTTGATTATTATGACGTGCACAAGTGGGAGCTGTTGGAGTATGCTCGTGTCATAATAAATAATTATATGGCTAGACACATATGAGCCTATGGGGTCACACATATATACACCGAGGTACCATTTTATATATCATGTTTATTGTATTTACGGTATATAAATAACCCAGTAACATGGGATAACTATCGGGCTTTTAATAACTAAGTATTGTACTTAGTTAATTGGACTTGGACTCCAAAAGAGGAGGCCCATATGAGCCATATGGGGGCCGGCCATTTATGGTCTTAAGGGAGGGGATAAGATTGTTTGACTAATCAAATTAAATGTGATGATCTCCTAATTGATTCCTAAAATTAATTTGATTACACTTTCTAAATGACTCTCCCCTCATCCCTCTTATAAAATCACGGCACAAACACACTCTTTATTGGGGTTTTTTATGTTCTTGTTTTTCAATCACTTTGTATCTAGTTTATTCAAGGTGAATTCCAAGGTTACGGGGTTAAGACTAGCATCTAATTGGTATACAAGGAAATGTAGTATGGATACATCATAGAGGTGATCTCCATTGATCACATGGTTTCATTAGAAGTGTCGTGTTAAGGTGAAGGTCACCATTTGATTCTACCGATCACGCTACAAAAGCACTACTCTTCTTGTTTTTACTTTGATTGATCATATGAATCTATGGATCCATTGATAGGTGCTTGTTTCGCTGCGTTTAATATTTGTTTATATGATATTTATTTAATTAAGTACCTATAGGGGTAGTTGCAACGTGTCAAGTATCTAGTGAAGGACGTACGCGGTATTAAATGCACGCCCATTCTTAGAAACTACCCGCCCATACTTTAGTGAACAGCTCTGCCAACTGTTCACTACTTTTACCAACTTCGTACTTGGTACATGCTTTAACTCAAATAAACTTTTGTCCCGCCTATATGAGTTATTGAGTTTCCCGCCTAAACTTCAGAGAACAACTTAAGCTTAGCTTGTTCTTCTTCAAAGGGTAATAAGATAGTCAGAGTATTGCCACCTCTAACTCTCCTTAGAACATCAGTGTATTCCTTCTACATACCAGCTAATATCCATCCCAGCTGACGAGTATGTCTTCAAGTGATCTTCGACTTCCTTGATGATTTATTTGACTTAAATACGTCTAAGGTTGCTCGCTGAGGCTTTGCACTCAGTGAGTCCTTTAATACCCGTTGATGTTTATCAGCGGGTCTTTCATTACTTAGCCTAATTTCTGTTTAAAACTAGGCACTGATCATTGGGCTATGAATTGGCCCAACAATCTCCCCATATTTAAATATAAATTAAGCTAAGTAAAAGAAATTATAGTAAGTGAGACACAACTTCTTCTTACACATAATTTAACAAGGCATTGACAAAATAACTTTATTCATTTATTACATGTGTTGGACCAAGCCATCTAAGTTATCTTGTACAATAATAATATAGCCTCAACAACATCCTCCCTAGCATCTATTGTCAGCACCAATTTAGCAAACATTTCTTCAGCCTTTGGAGAGCCTCTCTGAATGGAATTATGAAGTCTGATCAACTGAGTAGTGGTGGCCAAGTGGAACACTTCTTCTCTTTGAAAAACCAAATCAAAATTTCCATTGTAGAAGAAGATACCTGATTCAGGCTCCTTGATGACCAGCCCTTTTCTCCCTTCAAACCCTGGAGGAGGAACCAGTGTCACACCCCGACAATGGCGAAAACTAATGCAACATAATGATTAATCATAACACAAGATACAATATAGAGAAAACTATAATGCATAAACTTCTAGTGTTACAAAGGCCATTAACCTCGAACAACCTCGAGTGATGTCCCAAATCATAACCAAATCCAAAATCTCTTACAAATTCCAAATGCCCACATAGGGGTCCAAATCCAAACTTAAACTAAAACTTCCAAACACTAATAGCCAAACAAATAAACAAGCAAGGCTTCACATGAAAATCCACACGGGATACTACTAAGCATGCTATCACATATCACCAATTATTCATCTTTCACTTCACCTGAAACTGATACTCAAAAACGTCAACAATAATGTTGGTGAGCTCGTAGGTTTGACCTTAAACCCAAAAGTTGTGCTAATAACTCAAAATAGTAGACAAAATTGCAATATGATAGTGAATATATGAGAATCACCCATGACTTAGCATCCTCGCTAATCATGTAAAATCGACCTAGCTTACCAGCTAGTTGAACCATGCCCTAGCATCACCGTAGTCAGGTAGCAAATATGTCACTTACGCACCTAAAAGGGCCTACCAGCTGGAGCACTATATTAAGGCAGGACCCAAAACCCTTGCATGCCAAACACAGTACATGCCAAAACCCTTGTCGTGCCAAACATAGTACACGCAAGTAAAATCACATCACATATATTCACATAGCAATCATAAGCATATAATTATCCTAAAAACAAAACCACATTTCGCACAGTCAAATTTCAAAACAGTTCAAAACACATTTGAGTATCATTTTCCCCCAACGGAAAAACAGTAGAAAAATGGGGCTACTAGAACTCACCTCAAGCAAGTCTTAAGTAACCAAATCTCAATCACGTAAGCAAATGCAACGACCTCCGCACACGACCTAGTCTAGTTAATGTCCCATTAAATCATTTATTTCTAAAACAGTCTTCACGTTTGATGCATAGAGGCTAGATGCGTTGTACAATTACTCTTAACAATTTAGTGATGTGATGGTTGACGTCCCATCCCAAAATACCTTATCATTCCGATATCTCAACGATACATACTTATACTATTTAAAGAAAATAGCTAAGTGTTATAAGTAAATATTTATAATAGATAATTATAAATATATCTCGATAAGTCCATTCGGTACTCTTAGTTACCCTAAAATAATCATAATATGGTTGAAAATGAAACGTTTATTCATAATAAAAATATTAGAGAAGTTTTGAGAAAAATTATATTTTTTGTCTTTTAGTGAATTTATTAAATAAATAAAATAATATTTCATTATTTAAAACCAAAATCATGTTCTTAAGTAAAATTTTCTAAGTGTAAACTTTTTACGAAATTTCAACATGACAAGTACGCTTATATAACGTTTTTCAAGGTTTTAAACCTTAATTTCAACACCTTTCACCATTTCGACACTTTTCGGCAAAATTTTAAAATCTCAATCTTTAACGTTTACTAAAACGTTTTTTCCAAAATAACGTTCAATATGAGTTCGTAAATACATTTCACTTTCAAAAGTTCGTCAAAAATTCTTAAAACGATTAAATATCGCTTATTGGGCTTTAAGGCCCAACAATGGTCCAATAAGGTATTTATACGTCCAAAATACGATCCAAGCTCAAAACTAATGTCCATTTGTATACATAAGCTCATACTAATAAGTAGAAAATAACCCGGATCACAATAAGCCATCAAATAAGCCACGGCTTATTTGTGCCTAATGGGCCATGAGCCCAAGAGCTCAAAAATCAAGTCCGTAAGCTTAAAAATAAGCTAGCACGCTACGTATAGTACAGTAGAAACTCGATAAATTAATACTCGATTATTTAATAAATTCTCTAAGATAATATTTTTTGCCGGTCCCGACTCGGGGATAGGGTGCTAAATTAATAATTCGCTAAAATTATAAGATAATACATTTTTGATAATTTCTTTAGACCCCATATAAAATATAAATTAATAATTCCTTATATATAGCATATTACATGAATGATTTATGAAGGTTTCTTGAAAAATGACTCAATTGTCTTTTGTTTTTTGTTGAAATCAAATATTCCCCTTAATCTCGAGTTCTCTAATTTTCTTAGCATGGTAAGAACTTTCTGGTGTTGTTTTCTTTTTTCTATAGTCAACAAGAAAATTGTTCATGTGATGGCGCTTTTATAGCTTCGTTTCGCGAGGGGGTCATTGTTGATTACCTATTCATAACACCATAAGGCGATATCATCTTTATTAATTCCAATAACGCTTTCAATAATGCTCTTCGAATCTCGTCTGTCATTGTTGATTACCTATTCATAACACCAAATTGGGCCGTTAATTAATATATAAAGAATTTTTCTTCCAACCATTTGTATACTATAAATTAATAAAATATTAATTAATATATAAATTAATAATTATTAATTTATCGATTAATTAATAACTCTTTTAATTAATAAATTTGGTGGTCCCAATTGTATTATTTTATAGAGTTTCTACTGTATTTGGTTACTACCATAAGCTAATAAAATAGTCCACGAACATACGCCATACCACAAAAATAATCAAAATCACTTCTATTGTGATTTTAAAGTAGGACGTGCGCATGTAAGCTCAAAATAAGCCACGAAAAGCCCACAAAATAAGCTATACAAGCTATTATACAAAATAAACTATCTAGCAATATATGTTTCTCAACCATCACTACCACAATATCAAAACTAATAAAACCTTATCCTTGTTTCTTTTTTTATTCGAACCCCAAATGTACCCTTTTATTCATTTCGTTTCTAAAAATCGATTTTTATGATGATCAACTTGTACAACTAACATCTATGCATCAATATAAACCCAAAAGGACAAATAAAATTTAAATTTGGAAATTTACAAGAAAATCTTCAAAAATGTAGATTTCGACACGAACCGGACAACCCAAACGTTGTTTAAATGAATACCTAAATACTCGTATCAACCCGGAATATCACGTTCTTGATCAAAGTTAGAAAATCTATGGTGGTTTGTGGTGGTTGGTGGCGGACGAACACACACACACACACATTTTTTTTTGAAAATGAGATGAATGAATAAAGATGTTGGTTGTAAAATGGAATATATGTGTACAATTGCTAGACAAGGGAGCTAAAATCATGCCTCCTTGTCCCTTGTGAGGCTAGAACCGGTCATGGTATCCAAGGGGGACTCAGGGTGTTATTTTTGTGTCAGGATTACTTAAAAGCTCGTAAAACTTAACCGTAAATTGTTCCTCAAAATTAATTAGCATTTTTATTCACTTTAAAAATACTTTTACATTAACCTAGAGTATTTACAGGACGTATTTACACTTTAAACTCCTTCAAAACTCATTTGGACATTAACGGACGTGTCAGGACTCGTTTTTTGAAATTTCTTAAAATTTACGGGTCAACCACCCGGAATGCAAACAACACAATAATAACCTCTAAAAAGGACTATTATTCACAATAAACCATATATTACCACAATTCTCAACAAAATCACCACCGTCAACACAGTACAAAATCTGAATAAATTGACAAATGTCAAATAGTTAAAGGACTAAAATAAAATATTCAGAACACAAAAGGGGCAAAGGTTACATTCTACCCCCTTTAAAATAATTTTGACCCCAAAATTCAACTACTAACATCACTAAACAAATGTGGGTACTTAAGTTTCATCTGATCTTCACGTTCCAGCGTGAATTCAGGGCCACGTTTCAAATTCCACCGAACCTTGATGATGGCAATCCTACTATGCTTCAGCTTCTTGAACTCTCTTTTCAAAATTTCCATAGGCTCTTCCACAAAATTTAACTTGGCATCAACTTGGATCTCATCCAAGGGCACTTGCAGTGTTGGATCAGCCAAACACTTTTTAAGGTTCGACACGTGGAACGTGTCATGAACACCATCTAATTCCTCAGGCAAATCTAACCTGTAGGCTATGGGGCCTACTTTTTTAATAATCTCAAAAGGTCCAACAAATCTAGGTGCTAGTTTCCCTTTCTTCCCAAAGCTTACCACACCTTTCCAAGGAGACACTTTAAGCAAAACATAGTCACCTACACTAAACTCTAGAGGCTTCCTCCTCTTATTAGCATAACTTTTCTGACGATCACACGCAGCCTTAAGTCTATCCTTAATCTGCGAGATCTTCTCAGTAGTCTCTTGCACTAACTCAGGTCCTATCAACTGACCTTCTCTAACCTCAGCCCACATAAATGGTGAACGACACTTTCTACCATACAATGCCTCAAACGGAGCACATCTCATACTAGAATGATAACTATTATTATACGAAAACTCAACCAATGGAAGATGAACATCCCAACTTCCTCTGAAGTCCAGGACGTACGCTCTAAGCATGTCTTTCAAAGTCTGAATAGTACGCTCACTCTGACCATCGGTCTGAGGGTGGTAAGCCATACTCATGTCTAAACGGGTTCCTAATGCCTCTTGCATTGACTGCCAAAACCTTGATGTGAAACGACTATCATGATCCGATATGATCGAGATCGGCACACCATGTCTAGCAACTATCTCATTCAAATACAACCTAGCCAATCTATCCATCTTATAATCCTCACGCATAGGTAGAAAATGAGCAGACTTAGTCAACCGGTCCATAATGACCCAGATTATGTCATGCCCACTACTAGTCCTAGGCAACTTAGTCACAAAATCCTTAGTTATTCCTTCCCATTTCCATACGGGAATCTTAGGTTGCTTGAGCAAGCCAGATGGACTTTGATGCTCAGCCTTAACCTTTAAACAAGTCAAACACTTATTAACATACTCAACTATGTCCTTCTTCATACTCGACCACCAATACCTATCTCTAAGGTCATAATATATCTTATCAACTCCTCGGTGTACAAAGTACTTAGACTTATGGGCTTCATCCATTATCAGGGTTCTTACATCACCCTTTAAAGGCACCCATATTTGATCAAAGTAGTACAAAGTCCCATTACTTCTTTGTTCTATCATCTCATTCAAACCTCTCTACAATCCTGCAGACTCATCCACAGCCTTCTTTTGAGCACCAGTATCCTATCCTTGATACTCGACTAAAGGGTCATATTCATAGCTCTAACTCTCTTAGGCTTTACTCTTTCCTTCCTACTTAGGGCATCAACCACCACATTCGCCTTACTAGGATGGTAGCGAATCTCACAGTCATAATCATTAAACAACTCTATCTAGTGACGCTGTCGCATATTCAACTCTTTCTGACTAAAGATATGCTGAAGACTCTTATGATCCGTATAGATGACACTCCTTGTTCCATACAGATAATGTCTCCAAATCTTAAGGGCAAACACAACTGCTCCCAATTCTAAATCATGGGTCATATAATTCTTTTCATGAATTTTCAACTGCCTAGACGCATAGGCTATCACCTTACCTCTTTGCATCAAAACACATCCTAATCCTAGGCCTAATGAATCATAATATACCATAAAATATTCTGCTCCATCAGGGAGAGCTAGAACATGTGCATTACATAACTTATCCTTCAAAGTTTGAAATGCATTCTCCTGCTCCTCACCCCAATCGAAAGTCTTACACTTATGAGTCAAGATAGTAAGAGACTTAGCTATCTTAGAAAAGTTCTTAATGAACCTACGGTAATATCCAACCAATCATAAGAACGAACGAACCTTAGACGGAGTTCTAGGGGCTTTCCAATTCTTAACAACTTCAATCTTACTAGGGTCTACATGAATCCCATCACCATTTATCACATGCCTAAAAAACTGTACTTCCTTTAGCCAGAATTAACACTTAGAAAACTTAGCATATAATTTCTCTCTCTTGAGCAGTTCCAAGACTAATCTTAAGTGTTCTACATGCTCCTCTCGAGTCTTAGAGTAGATTAAGATGTCGTCTATAAACACTATCAAGATAAGGCCTACAAACTCTGTTCATCAAATCCATGAATACCGCTGGTGCGTTAGTCAGACCAAAGGGCATTACTGTGAACTCGAAATGTCTATAACGAGTTCTAAACGTAGTCTTTGTAATTTCATCCTCATGCACTCTCATCTGATGGTATCCAGACCTAAGATCTATCTTTGAGAAAAACTACGACCCTTGCAGTTGGTCAAATAGATCATCAATCCTAGGAAGCGGATAACGATTCTTAACAATTAACTTGTTTAATTCTCTATAGTCAATACACATCCTAAAAGAACCATCTTTCTTTTTCATAAACAAAACCGATGCTCCCCAAGATGATGATCTTGGTCGAATGAAACCTTTGTCCTAGAGTTCCTTGAGTTGTCCCGACAACTCCTCTAATTCAGAAGGTGCCAAACGATAGGGAGACTTTGAAATCGATACAGCTCCAGGGATTAACTTGATCCGGAACTCAATTTCTCAGAGAGGTGGCAATCCTGATAAATCATCCAGAAATACCTCAGGAAAGTCTCTAACCACAACAATCTCTTCTTGTTTCTTATTGCTAGCCTTAGCACTCATCAAAAGTCTCGCTTTCTTTTCTGGTCTTTCTCCTAACACTCTAAGTACCTTTCCATCTAGTACTGGTATCCACACTACTTTCTCATGACAAATTATTTCAGCCTTATGATTAGACAACCAATCCATACCTATAATCACATCAAATCTCCTATGCCCGAATGGTATCAAATCGATGTCAAAGACATGACCTTCGATTTCTAGTTTGCAACCCTTAATAACCTTATCAATCTTTATAGCTGCCCACTAGCTATCTCAATCTCATATCTAAAACCTAATTCACTGGGTTCTATGCCTAACAGAGGTATAAAAGCAGTGGAAACAAAACTATAGTCGGCACTAGAGTCAAATAAGGTAGTGGCAAAATGGTTGTTCAAAGTAAACATACCCATCACAATGTTCGGATCCTAGCGAGCTTCCTCTGCCCCCAACATGAATGCCCTACCCCTAGCTTGGTTTTCTTGGTTTCCACTACCTTGACCCCTGTTATTAGTAGCAACTTGGTTTGGACGGTTTCCTCTCGGTCCTTGTGCTCTATTCAATCTAGGACATGCTGGCTTGAAATGGTCAGTACTACCACATTTGTGGCATGCACCACGAGCAGGTGTTGGGTTCTTTACATTTACCGGGTTCACATTCCTAGGCACAACTCTACAATCCCTTGCAAGATGACCTGGGCGGTTACAGTTGAAACATGTGCGGCAAAGCCCTCCGGGTGCATGGTTGGAGTTGCAGGTGCCACACTTGGGCCAAGCACCCGTATTCTCTCTTCCTATAGGGTTTGTAGTTGAAGCAAAAGCATTTCTAGTCCTCGTCCTCTTATTATCATCCCTACCATTCTTATCCTTGCTAGGTTCCCCCACATTTCCTCTTTTCTCAACCTTCTTAATTGAGCCATTCCTAACAGCCTCATCGGTTAATGCACCAAAAATCTGCATAGCCTTCTGTATAGTCTTTGGCTTCATTACTGCTACCATCCCACATATCTGTAGATCAAGGCCATATACGTATCTCTCAATCTTCCTACTTTCTAGGGTCACTAAATGTGAAACTAACCTAGCCAGCTCATGAAACTTATCAGTATACGCAGCATGGCCAGCCCCGACCATGGCGTGATTCCACAACTCAGTTTCTAACTTTTGCATCTCATGAATAGGACAAAACTCTTCTATCATCATAAGCTTAAAGTCATTCCATGACATACTAACAACAACTTCCTAGCTTAGCGTGCGGATCTGAGAGTTCCACCACGTTAAAGCCTTACCCACAAATGAACTAACAGTGTATTTTACTTTTTGGTCAATACTACAACCACTCATATCCTACACGGACTCCATTCTCTCAATCCATCGGGTAAGAATTACAACACTTCCCTTACCATCATATTCCTTAGGGTTACAAGCTAAGAACTCCTTATATGAACAACCTACCCGGTTGCCATTCACTAACACATTCCTAACGTTCTCATTAACCACATTACCATTTTGATTTCTAACATTTCCTTGGTTACCAAACTGAGCTAAAATAGCGGGTAAGAGGTTTTGCAATTGTTGGGTAATGATCATCAGGAAGTCGGGTGCTCCTCCTACACCCCCATTGACTCCCTCTACATTCCCATTGACTCCCTCTACATTCCCATTAGCTCCCAACCCTGGCTATTTCCTTGACCATTCAATTCGTCAACATGCTCATCATTACCTACCCTAGGTCCTCTACCCCTCCCACCTCTACCAACTCGTTCACCCGTTCCCCTTCCTTGTAATTCGGCAACAGGCCGGCCAGCACTTTGGGTCCTCATCCGTGGCGGCATTATCTACCCGAGGGAGAACATGAGCAACATTAGGTAGGTAGGAAGACTAACATATATATAGAATATCTTACTATATATATAATTATACACATAATACCCCCTTATGGTGTCAACATCAATTTGGGTGAACAGTATTACCAAGTACGAGTAAGTTGTGATACTTTTATAACTACGCTGGCCACCGTATTCTCTTTCCCAGTCGTACTCAATATTAAGCTCACACATTTCAATGACTGACATAACTAAAGCACCAAACCGCAAACACGCAAAAGAAAGCAAAGCGGAATACCACACACATAGATCCTATACGAAACTAAATGACGAATCTTAGGTTATAGTCTAGGCCAACCCACCTACTTATCTATAACCTTGGCTCTGATTACCAATCTGTCATACCTCGATAATGGCAGAAACTTGAGAATGGAACATAATGATGAATCATAACACAAGATACAATATAAAGAAAACTACAATGCATAAACTTCAAGTGTTACAAAGACCATCAACCTTGAACAACCTCGAGTAATGTCCTAAATCATAACCAAATCCAAAATCTCTTACAAATTTCAAATGCCCACACAGGGGTCCAAATCCAAACTAAAACTAAAACTTCTAAACACTAATAGCCAAACAAATAAACAAGCAAGGCTTCACATGAAAATCCACACGGGATACTCCTAAGCCTGCTATCACATATCACCAATTATTCATCTTTCAGTTCACCTGAAAATGATACTTGAAAACATCAACAATAATGTTGGTGAGCTCGTAGGTTTGACCTTAAACACAAAAGCTGTGCCAATAACTCAAAACAATGGACAAAAGTGAAATATGATAGTAAATATATGAGAATCACCCATGACTTAACATCCTCGCTAATCATGTAAACTCGACCTAGCTTACCCGCTAGTCGAACCATGCCCTAACATCACCACTAGTCAGGTAGCAAATATGTCACTTACACACCTAAAGGGCCTACCAGCTAGAGCACTATATTAGGGCAGGACCCAAAACCCTTACATGCCAAACACAGTACACACAAGTAAAATCACATCACATATATTCACATAGCAATCATAAGCACATAATTGTGCTAAAAACAAAACCACATTTCGCACAGTCAAATTTCAAAACAGTTCAAAACATATTTGAGTATCATTTTCCCCCAACGGCCAAACAATAGAAAAATGAGGCTACAAGAACTCACCTCAAGCAAGTCTTAAGCAACCAAATCTCAATCACATAAGCAAATTCAACAACGTTCGCACACGACCTAGTCTAGTTAATGTCCCATTAAATCATTTATTTCAAAAACAGTCTTCACGTTTGATGCATAGAGGCTAGATGCGTTGTACAATTACCCTTAACAATTTAGTGGTGTGATGGTTGACGTCTCATCCCAAAATACCTTCTCATTCTGATATCTCAACGATACATACTTATACTATTTAAAGAAAATAGCTAAGTAATATAAGTAAATATTTATAATAAGTAATTATAAATATATCTCGATAAGTACATTCGGTACTCTTAGTTACCATAAAATAATCATAATATGGTTGAAAATAAAACGTTTATTCATAATAAACATATTAGAGAAGTTTCGAGAAAAATTATATTTTTCGTCTTTTAGCGAATTTATTAAATAAATAAAATAATATTTTATTATTTAAAACCAAAATCGTGTTCTTAAGTAAAATTTTCTAATTATAAACTTTTTACAAAATTTCGACATGACCCGTACGCTTATATAACGTTTTCCAAGGTTTTAAACCTTAATTTCAACACCTTTCACCATTTTGACACTTTTTGGCAAAATTCCAAAATCTCAATCTTTAACGTTTACTAAAACGTTTTTCTCAAAATAACGTTCAATATCACTTCGTAAATACATTTAAATTTCAAAAGTTCATCAAAAACTCTTAAAACGATTAAATATCGCTTATTTTGCTTTAAGGCCCAACAAGGGGTCCAATAAGGTATTTATACGTCCAAAATACGATCCAATCCCAAAACTAAGGTCCATTTATATACATAAGCTCATACTAATAAGTAGAAAATAACCCGGACCACCATAAGCCATCAAATAAGCCACGGCTTATTTGTGCCTAATGGGTCGTGAGCCTAATAGCTCCAAAATCAAGTCCGTAAGCTTAAACATAAGCTAGCACGTTACGTATAGTATTTGGTTACTACCATAAGCTAATAAAACAGTCCACGAACATATGCCATACCACGAAAATAATCAAAATCACTTCCCTTGTGATTTTAAAGTAGGACGTGAGCATGTAAGCTCAAAATAAGCCACGAAAAGCTCACAAAATAAGCTATACAAGCTATTATACAAAATAAGCTATCTAGCAATATATGTTTCTCAACCATCATGGCCACAATATTAAAACGATCAACTTATACACCTAACATCTATGCATTAATATAAACCCAAAAGGACAAACGAAATTTAAATTTGGAAACTTACAAAAAAAAATTCAAAAATGTAGATTTCGACACGAACCGGACAACCCAAATATTGTTTAAATAAATATCCAAATACTCGTATCAATTCGGAATATCACGTTCTTGATCAAAGTTGGAAAATTTATGGTGGTTTGTGGTGGATGGTGGCGGACGAACACACATACATACTTATGTGTGTGTTTTATTTTTTTTAAAAATGAGATGAATTAATGAAGATGTTGGTTGTAAAATGGAATATATGTGTACAATTGCTAGGAAAGGGAGCTAAAATCATTCCTCCTTGTCCCTTGTGAGGCTAGAACCGGTCATGGTATCCAAGGGGGACTCGGGGTGTCGTTTTTGTGTCGGGATTACTTAAAAGCTCGTAAACCTTAATCGTAAATTGTTTTCCAAAGTTAATTAGCATTGTTATTCACTTTAAAAATACTTTTCCATTAACCTAGAGTATTTACACGACGCATTTACACTTTAAACTCCTTCAAAACTCATTTAGACATTAACGGACGTGTCATGACTCGTTTTTTTGGTATTTCTCAAAATTCATGGGTCAACCACTCGGAATGCAAATAACACAATAATAACCTTTAAAAAGGAATATTATTTACAATAAACCATAAATTACCACAATTCTCAACAAAATCACCACCGTCAACATGGTACAAAGTCTAAATAAACTGACAAATGTCAAATAGTCAAAGGACTAAAATGAAATATTCAGAACACAAAAGGGGCAAAGGTTACAACCATGTTCTTGTAAATTCCATCAACCACTATATCTTTGTTTACAAAACTTCCTTTAGAATCTCTGAACTTTTTTTCCTTTTCTTGTCATTTATTGATACCCCAAATGTGGAAAGCTCGGGAGGTGGTGGAATGCCTAGTGCTTTTTCTTAGGTTAGGACCCACTGAAATTTAGCTATGAGGCTTTGAAGAAGCAAGTAATTTGATTTACTCTTTGTCTTGGAGGCCAAAGAGTGTACTTTAAGCCATTCACTGAAGCCTAGAGTCTTTAGTCTGAACCTTTCATGTACAATGACGTTTAGTGGGTCATTGGCTCTGGTGATCCTTATAGTTGCTTCCTTAGAAGAATTTACTCTGTAGCTGATCTTGGTAATTGGCAGTTCATTAGCCCTATGAGTGATCTGATGATTGTATTCATCAAACTTCTTTTTCCTTTTGGATTCATGCTCAGCCATCTTCCGAGTTTGAGCCTTGATTGTAGCAGGGCTTAAGATTTCCTTCAAAGATTTCTCAGACTTCTCTTTCTCAGCCTTGAGATCAGCTAATCTTTTCATTTCCTTAAGCTGAGCCATGACATCCTCCTGAGTCAGTTGTCCCTCAAGAATGACAAGATTTGAAACTTAGTATTTTGGGAGCTGAACCTCCTTCTTCCATAAAAGGCATGATGTCCTTCAGTGGATCTTCAATACCTTTCCCTTTGGATTCATCGCTGGGAGGAGTTGGATCTCCTAGTGGAGTTGGATATCTTAGAGGAGTAAGAGAGAATATGGATGAAGTGGTCTTGGTGAGATGTTCAATGAATTGATCCACTGTCATTTTGGTAGCATCGGGCTTTTGGAGGGGTTCAGGCATGATCGACTTCAAAGGTGTTGGTGATGGATTTGATGATGTTAGAACTAAGAACTTCATATTTTTGACAGGAGGTTCATTATTAGTTACTTTCTTCTCTGAAGTTTCTTTCTCCGAATTCTTTTTCGCTAAGGTATGAAGAACCAAAGCATTTTCTTCATTGACAAGGGGAGCTTGTTTTATATTTGATACTACTTGAGCTGGTGTTTGCTCCCCCTAAGCAATAGCCATAATGGTGTCCCCTGAATGTTGCTCCCTCTTAGCTTGATCAGGGTTTTGAGCATCTTTCTCTTCAGTTGGTGATTCAGGGTTGTTTTTCTCCCACTTCTCCCCTTCAGCATTAGCCTTTTTAAAGACTTCTGCTGCTTTGAGGAGGGAGACCATGTCCTTATACATAAGCCTAAGATCTCGAACATGTTGAGAGTTTATGGCTATAAAGGATTGAAATGATGCTAGTTTATCAGAAACCACCTTCATGCCTTTGCGAACTTTGTTCTTGACTAACACCCCCATCTTTGTTTTGATGACTTTGCTCAGCTCCTGCTGAAGCTTAACAAACCTACAACTCTCCAAAGTGTTGAATGCATTAAATTCTCTGTTCATTAGCTTAAGAATAATGTTAGGGAGCTGATCTTTTAAGGTCTGTTGAACTTGAGCATCAAATAGGCGCAATTTCTCTTCAATGGATTATGAAATAGAGTGTTTGATAGAGTCCTAAACTATCTGAGGAAGAGAGTTTTTTAGAGCCTCTGAAAGTAGACCAGGAAAATTTGTTTTGAGGGTGTTAGCAACAAGTGAGGGCACAAAGGACTGAATAGCATCAGTCACTTGCTTGGTTATGCTAGACTCTAACTGATTAACCTTGGTAGTAAGTATGTGCAGCTCTTTATGAAGATGACCAAGGGGGTCTGACTGAGTTGGCTTATCATCATAAGCATAGAAGGTTTTAGAAATACCTTCCTGAGAATCATTATCAGGGAGTCTCAAAGCCTGACAGAGAGGCCAAGTCATCATCAGGCATAGACCGTAGTCCAGAGTCAGAGGCAACTCCTTCTCATCATCTTTAGGAGTAATATCAATTACATCAAGATCATCTGAAGTACTCCTTTGTGATCCTTGATGAATGAGCAGTGAACCAGAGACAACAGCAGCTTGAAAGGACTTGATTATTTTGATCTATGATTCAGTGTTATAAGGACTCTCAGCATTTTCAGCATCTTTATTCTTCTAATCAATCTCATCCATGATCTGATCAAAAAAGACATCCTTCATAGATTCCAACCCAGACTCCTTCACCTCCTCTTGAACATTTTGGTCTTGTACCTGCATAAATTTGTTAGTTAAAAAGTTGAATTTTTAATGAAGTGAAGGGTCGTCATTCGCTGCCCCTAAGAAGACTGAATGTGATTATCCAGTCCCCTCAAAAGTTTAAAACTTTTGGGACTCTTTTCAGTTGTGAGTTTATAATATGGGGAAGGGTCGTCATTCGCTAACCCTAAGAAGACTAGGTGTGATCATCCAGTCCCCTCAAAAGTCAAAGACTTTAGGGCTCTTTACATTGGTTAAGGGACCCTTCAGTCTGAGTGAGGTTCAGTTCATACAAGGGTCGACTTTCATGTATAGATAGGTTAATCTAGCAAAGTCTAGAGTTTACAGAGTCAAACATCAGACATTATTAGCCTTTTAGTAAAGACACAGAGTGTAAAGAAGATTTGAGAATATAAGTGCTGACTCTGACTCTCTATTGGGTTGGGGGTAGCCCTTAACTTCACCACTCTCTCCTAAAGAAGTTTGAGAGTGGTTTCTTGCAGTGCCCCTTATATTTAAAATACTGTTACCTTTTTGGCTTCAGCGGTCTTAGGCTGGATTACTTGCTCCTCTGCCGATTCAGAGGTATCTAGACTCTTGGTTGCATCTGCGGTGGCCATTGTTTCCTCAGCGTGCTGAGTCTCAGCGACTTGTGTCTTTGGAAGAATGACCCTGACTTTATATGAAGGCTTTGGTTGGGAAGAAGGTTGTATCTTCTTCTTCTTTGGCTTCAAGTCAGTTGGTGCTTTGGACTGAGTGACAGGATGCATAGAGGCCCTAGACGAGGACTTATCAATGGTGTCATCAGCATTCACTTTCTTAGAGGAAAGGATCAAAGACGGTTTAGGATCTTGAGAAAGTTCAGCTACTTTTAGCATATGTGAAGTTAAACACACTTCAGATGCTAAAGGTTTCTAAAAAGAAGTAGCTGAAATGGAGCGAGGTTTTACAAAAGTAAGTGAACCATTGATGTAGTTCTCTCTAAGCAGTTTTTTAAACATCAGGGATAAAAACCTAGTGTAACAAATATTTGCATCCCTGTTCTTCTTCCTATTTTGAACCTTATTGACCAAGTCAAAGAAAATGATTACCTCAATGTCTATCTCCAGCCCCCATATAAGATAATATGTAATGGTCTGCTGATTCAGATTCATCTGGTCATCTGATCCCTGTATCCCTCCCAAACACTTGATAATATATTGAATGAAAATTCTCTAGGTTAGTGTAAAATACTTTATCTTTAGAGGTGAAGAATTAACAAGGATTGTAGATGAAAGCTTTGGTTTGTCCTTGTCACATAAACCCAAAGTAGCCAGCCCAGCCCTCACGGTCTCCTTGGGGGTAGTGGAACAACATTACTGCAAATAGGTAGGCTAATGATAAACTCATCTCGAGTAAAGGTTAGTGGTTTTTCAATAAATGAAAGTGAGAAGGTGATGGTTTTGGTCGCATCGTCTACCTCAGCTGAGTACCAGAATTCCCTTAGGTATTCTACGTAAGTTGTGGAGGGTTGTTTGGTTAAAGCGGTACTTATGCAGCTATTTGATAGAAAGGTAAGCATGGGATGGTATAAAACATTTGGGTGCTCAAGCAGTGCAACTACATTGTTGAAAGCAATGATACCCTCCTCACACTTACAATTTACTTTTGATAATGGTGAGAGATGAGATGATTGTTGTGAAGATGTTGATTCTGAAGCCATTTGATTTGTTTGAAAGAAAATTTTGCTTCTTTTGAATGAAATGATTTGTGAGTGATGATAAAATTATAGGTTTTAGGGTTTTGTGTGTGAAAAATGATGTATGTGTGTAAAAGGTGAATAATTTATACCACAAAACAGTTTTATATATTTGAAAATAAAAGTGATTTGAGTTCCGCATTAAATGTGAGTGGTAAAACTATCACAAAACATGGGGCCCCTTTACCCCTTCGTGTACTGTAATTCTGCTTTTTCTGAGAAAGTTGGTAGATTAAATCTAAATTAAATATTAAGAATGTTTGTCTTTGAATTTGGTAGTTACATTTAAGTTACCTTAAAAACATTTAATATTCAAGTCAGAGATCACTTAAAGCCTTTTTCTTATCAGATACCTGTTTTTTATTATTGAGCATACCCAACTCAGCAACCAATCTAGTAAAGCTAGGCTCAACTAGTGGTTTAGTAAAAATATCAGCTAGTTGTAAATTAGTGGGTACAAAATGAAGCTCAATATCCCCTTTCAAAATGTAGTCTCTGATGAAGTGATATGTGATGTCAATATGTTTTGTCCTAGAGTGCAATACTGGATTGTTGAATATGGCAATGGCACTTGTATTATCACAAAATATGGGCTCCTTGTCATAGAGAACATCATAGTCAGCAAGCTGACTCTTGATCTAGAAGACTTGAGCACAACATCCAGCGGCAGCTACATACTCAGCTTCAGCTAATGATATTGCCACAGAGCTTTGCTTCTTTGCACTCTAAATACTAAATTTCCACCAAGTATTTGAAAGCCCCCTGAGGTGCTCTTTCTATCCAGGTTACATCCAACATAATCTGAATTAGAGTATGCTTTCAAATCGAAGCCTGATCCTTTTGGATACCAAAGGCCTAGATTTGAAGTTCCTTTAAGATACCTGAATTTTTTTTACAGCAACAAGGTTGGATTCCTTGGGGTTAGCTTGGTACCTAGCACAAAGACATATGGAGAATTAGATATCAGTTCTGTTATCTATGAGGTACATCAATGACCCTATCATGCCTCTAAACAATGTCTTATTAACAGAGACCCCTGACTCATCAGGGCCCAAGTTGTTTGGAGGAAGCATAGGGCATTTCACTAAGGCACTATTAACTAGGTCATACTTTTTGAGTAAATCCTTAACATAATTTTCTTGACAAATAAAGATTCCTTTGAAATCTTGTTTTATTTGAAAACCCAGAAAATAAGTTAATTCACCCATCATACTCATTTCATACTTTTTGGTTATCAGCTTGCCAAATTGTTTACTTAATTTTAAACTGGTTGACCAAAAAATGATATCATCCACATATATTTGTACAATTATAACATCACTCTTAGTTTTATAAGTAAAAAGAGTGTTGTCAATGGTATCTCTAACAAACTTGTGATGAATAAGAAATTTTAAAAGAGTTTCATACCATGCTCTAGGGGATTGCTTTAGCCGATAGAGAGCTTTATCCAACTTTCAAACATGATTAGGAAATTCATTGCTTTCAAATCTAGGAGGTTGTTAAACATACACCTCCTCTGATATCTTCCCATTTAAAAATGCACTTTTCACATCCATCTGATACACCATAAAGCCCATGTAGGCTGCATAAGCAAGAAAGATCCGGATGGCTTCTAGTCTTGCAACAGGTGCAAAGATTTCTTCATAATCAATCCCTTCCTACTGATTATAACCCTGAGCAACCAGCCTTGCTTTGTTCTTTATAACAACCCTATTTTCATCCATCTTGTTTTTCCAGATCCATTTAGTCCCAATTACGGTTTTACCATGAGGTTTAGGAACATACTTTGTTTCTTTCAAACTGATTCAGCTCTTCTTGCATTACAATGATCCACCCTTCTTCTTCTAGAGCTTCAATAAGCTTCTTGGGTTCCATTTTAGAGAGAAAGTTAACATATAGACATTCATGAGCTGAGGCATCATATGAGTCTCTGACCCTACTTCTGGTTGTGATACCAGCAAGAGGTTCAACAATGATGTTAACAAGTTTAATGTGCCGATGAAATCAAATAACGTCTATTTTATAGCATCATTTATCCTATGTTTTTTTGGGTAAAAGGGACTCTCCCTGGTAAAATATATTAATGAACCCAAAGAAACCGTTAAGAACAATGGAATGAGACTACATGCCTCATTAACCTCAAGCTAAACTTGAACAACCACTAATTCATATGACATGCCATATGAAACTAGCTAACTATTACATATCTAATAGCACCAACAGGGAAAAATAACCTAATGGTGCAAAGACAAGAAAAACTTAGCAGCAACATTAAATAAAAATTGCATTGGGCAAGCTCCAAAGCGCAGCAAAGAACTCACCATCCTTTGTTCTTCTAAATCGGCACGTCAACAGCTTGAGACGAACCGAGGTCATAATATAATCAATGACTTGTTTCACCGACCATGTAGAATTTTTGAACAACCGCTCATTCCGCTCTTGCCACACAAAATAAGCACAAGCCGCCAAAACAAGTTTGGCAATAACACTCCGAGAAGACTTTTGCTTGGCAAACGGCATAATAGCAGGTATAATCTGAGTAAATACCAGGCCTACTGAGTTCATCCCAACTTACCGAGACATATGACTCCAAATTTACATAGAAAAGGTACATTCAAAGAAGATATGCTCAAGCGAATCAGGTTGCAAGTCACAAAGAGGACATGAAGTCATAAGGGAACCCGAAACATCCCAACTGCTTAACTTATCTTGAATTTTCATCCGTTGTTTCATAATCAACGAAAGGTTAACAGCATGCCGAGGAATACAGTAAGAGAACCACACCACATCAAACCATGAGACCTTATCACCTCTAGGCCGAATACAACTCCAAACCATGCTAACCGAGAACGGTTTCACCAGCCCAAATTCATTCCTCCATTCCAAAAGATCACGTCTATCTAAAACATTCAATATAATAATCGATTGGAGAAACGAGTATTTATCACTCAACACAGTAGGCCACGAGAAAGCACTGTTTATCCTATATTATTAACCCATTTTGTATAATTATTGCAAAGAATTGTTACTTAATCGTTTATATTTGAGAATTGTAGTAATTATGGAGTACTTGGTGAATATTAGCAAAAGGCGCGCATTCTGGAGCTTAAACGAAGATATTTTGAAGATTAATGATTCTGACTACCAATACGTCGTATCCATCAAGGAAGATACGGCGTATCCGTGCCTATACTCACCAAAGACCACAGAGGAAACAAGCTCAATACGCCATATCCAGAGAAGACCAATACGCCGTATTGGAGATATAGTATGTGAATATTCTGAAAGATATCAAACGTGGTCCTTACTCCAAGAAACTCCAATACGCCGTATCCAATCACTTGGATACGTCGTATCAAACCGACTTCCAGACAGTATAAATAGAAAACTCAAAAAAGAGTTTTAAGTGTGCTAAATCATATTCTCGATACCTAAACCATAAAAGTGGATTTTCAGAGGAGAAAAAGAGCAGAAGAGGTCTTGCAAGGCATTCCAATCCATAGAAGACAACGTGTAATTTCTTATACTTTTGTAATCGTTCAGTTTTTGGTATCATTCGTTAACTCGGTTAGTTTACCTTGGCTAAAACAATTACTCTTGTATTAATTATGATGTTTAAAGGCTAATAACTTCAGGTATTAACCATTATTATGAAGATCTTAATGTTTGGTTTTGTTTATATCTCGATTGCTTAATTTATCGTTGTATGATGGTTTATGTTTATCAATATACTTGTTTACGTGCTTTTATATGCAACCTATCATTCAACTGGATCTAGTAATATGGACCAAGTAATCTAGATGCCAGGATAGCTCTCCATATAGTAATTTATACATCTAGATTAATAGGATCACAAATATTGTCCTTCCAAAATCGTGCTAAGGATACACTTTTGGCTTAACTAGTTAACAGAAATTGCCTTTGGTTTATTAAACATGTTGAATAGTAGGTGAATCTAGATAATTCAACAAACAATGTTCTGATTCCATTGGATAGTTAGACAAGTGGACTATTGGAGTATAAATTGCCATTAAGCAGTAAGTGGGTAAAGTCTCTATGAGCTAACAAGATCACCATTGCTTTAATCCCTAAGATAAATTATAATAAGGTAATAAGGATGCTTTATGCGGATGCTTTAATTAAGACAGAATTAATGTGTCTAGGTCTGAGGGTGAAGTCCCGCCTAAGTCTAAGAATGATATGCCTCTTCGAGATAAGTAATCATTGCACTGAATAAACAACCAACTTCTAATCGGATTAATGATGGCTAATACAGTTTTCTATCATAAGGCTCGACCGCTCTTTTATCTTCTGTTAATTTGCTTGCGTGGGTTATAGTGTCTTGAATTGATTATAGTCACCAACCAAACCCGTGCCAGTCTCTCAGGCTGAAACCCCCCTTTTACCTGTTAGAATTAGGATTAGAACTAACATAGGATTAGCATAGGTTTGACTTAGATTATAATTAACTTAGATTAGATAACCAGGATATAAATAAATTGAGAGATTTAACCTCGCTTCAAGTGTTTGACACCCTACTTACCATGAAACTACTACCGATCGAGTACACTGCCCGTTAAAGTATTTATTTTGGTTAAGTCGGCAAAATATAAATTTAAAACTTAAATCATAAAAATATACACCACACAACGACACATTAAGTTTTTGGCGCCGTTGCCGGAGAGTGAAAATTAATCTTGATTTTTATTTTATATTTGGGGCTTTTAACATTAGATCTAACCCTTAGGACTAGTGTAAATTAGATTAGTGTATATTCTTGTATATTTTATATATTTGTTAGTTTAATTGATTGCTTGTATATTTGTGTGATTAATTCAATTGTTTTCCTAAATACACTGTTCTGGTCGATAACTCAATACGGCGTTTCCACTTCCATTGGATACGGCGTATCCAACTTTCTATCCAATACAGCGTATTCATTCAACTGATTAATACGGCGTATCCACTTCCATTGGATACGGCGTATCGATCATGTGTAACAGAAACAAAACCTTGGTTTTCGTATTTGATTTCCGTGCTAAATTTTTTTCTATCTTTCTTTAAAGCAAATCCTGCTGATATTTTTACCCTTATTACATGAAGTACTTATCGGAGCTAGTCGATTGAAGAAGTGATGGCGGACAAGGGAAAGAAGTAAAGTATGGAAACATTTGCGCCTAATGACAAAGCAGATTACTATTCCGGGATTACAAGTATTACAGTTAACGGGAAAAATGCTTATGAGCTGAAAGGAAAATTCTTGGATGATCTGCACAGTAATGCTTTTAGTGGAACAAACGGGAAAGACGCGATTCAGCATATTGAATACTTCCTCAAAATTGTTGGCCCAATTAATTTACCAAATGTGAATCATGATAACTGAGAGTTATTATTTTTCCAATCTCATTGGTTGGAGGTGCACGAAGATGGTTTGATAGAAACAAAGAATCAATTACTTGTTGGGTCGACTTAACTGCTAATTTTTTTTGGAAAATACTACCCGCCTTCTCGCATCGAGGGAAATAACACTCATGAAATAAAATGGGACCCAACCAATCCAAGATTCGAAGGCTGGTTGGCTACAAAGTTCAGAAACTATAAAACGATGGATATATTCACCAAAGGTGCTTTGTGGGATTACTGGAAAATAGGTGGTGATGAAATTGAGGTATCTGATGATGAATCTTCTGATCTTGAAGAATACTGGAGTAATAAGGAAGAAACTGCCAAAATTTTTAAGATTTAAACTGATGTTTTTGACTACGAGACACCTCTCTGCTTAGCATTCAATGAATTTAACTACCTTCTCAAAGTAGATCCAGACTTACTTACAAAGGATATTATGGGGTTTAAAACCTATGAAGATTACAAAAATGACTGGATCTATGAATGGAACGAGAATGTACCATGGGTATATGATAAGCCATGGCTTGATAATGGAATATGGAAGGACCGAAACCAGTAGAACATACTTGCAAGCCTTTCAACTATAAAAATAGGTGTTTGGAATGGCCAACCTGTAGTTGGAGAGAGGATGATTATTGTAATGGAGGAAATTTGCCCAGAACTTACCATATTGTAAACTCGCTTCATTACCAAGACCTTGAATGGTACGAGGCTTTAGAAGACATCGAGCTAAAAAATGAAGCTTTAAGGAATAAAGCTATCATGGAAGCTTTGATCAGTGATGATGAATCATGCAATGATTGTTGGAGAAGATGGAAAAGCTATGAGATTAACTACCACGATTATAATGAAGGAGAAAATGAAAACGAAACTCATGAAGAAAGACATAAGTTATATGGTATCGAAACTCGCGAAGTGCTGGTTTGCCAAATAAAAAGATACATGATCAAATATTCGTTCAATGATGAAGAAGAATATGTTGTCGTAAAAGAAGACGAATACAACGATCTTACAATCACAAGTGATGAGGCGTGCCGAGCTTACCAGGAAATCTTTCGGATGATGGACGAAGGATGGATGGTTACGCGCACCACGTGAGAAGCTGAAGAAAAGTCTAACTTACAGACTTTGCTGTAAACAAAAGTGCTTCTCGGGAGACAACCCGTAATGTTATTTAATTTTATCGAGTTTGTCTTCCCAGACATCAATACGGCGTATCCGCTCCATACCATACGGCGTATTGATTGTCTGGATGTTATTAGTCTTTACTTTTTATGCACTTTAAAAACATTATTGACAGTTATGTCAATACGGCGTATTCATGCACATGATACGGCGTATTCACCAAAACTGACACGTATTTAGTTTGTTTTGTTTAGTTTAAATTAACCGTAGGTACCAAGATAGGAATGCACATGTTTTTCCTATGTTTTATACAGGACCTTGTGAAAGAAATATCAACGTATATTGGTGGAGAATTTATAAATCTAGAGATCTTGAAGTGTTGGAGTCTTGAAACTTTAAGGCGGCTGTTCAACACGAATTCTTGCTCAATAAACTCAACATGAAGAATCTACCGAGCAAATATCATAGGAGTTTATCTTTCTAATTCTTTTTAATTCCCTTATTTAATGTTTTATCTATACAACGAGGACGTTGTATAATTCAAGTGGGGGATGGAATTAGAATGTTTACTTGTCCTATTTTTCACATTAAAATGCTTAATTTATGCTCAAATTAAAAAAAAATTCAAGCATACTTTTGTGAAATTACATGCTACATAACTCGCACACACTAACCCTTGTTAGATATTATGAGGATTTAACCTATCCGTTTCTAAATGTTTACCCAAATTCTACAAAATATGAGTGTGCCGATGATGTTGTAGACTTTGCGAACTTGGGCTTGTAATCTATTCGAGAGCCTGCGTTGAAAGTACTATGGATTTAGATGAAGTAACTTGTTTAAATTGGTAAATTTTAGGATTACACCCAAATCGCCTTTACATGTTGCTTATTAACTAACTACAATGGTTAGTTAACCCCCGTATAAACCATTTGTTTACTCTCACTTTAAGAGTAAGATACCCCTAGAACAACCCGTACGAGAGCAGCCAAGACCCTTTTAGGAACTACACCAATTATTTGTTTTGTTACACCTTACATACACCGTAGCCTGCCCTGTTAGAATAAAGTTTATTTTACAGTTTGCTATAGTTTGCTTAAAGTGTAAAGTTTGTATCATGCCGAGTCCTGTGGTCTATTTTGGTGACGGTTGAAAGAAATATGCACAACGCATATGGGATATGTAATATTAATAGTCAAAACTCATGTGTTTTTACCCTATTACCATCGCAATTATTGGTAGGTTGTGGGGAGCGCCGAAGAAGGAAGAATTATCGAAGAATTGAGACGGAATTTTTATGGAATCGTGAAAATGGTGAAATTACACCCGATTTCGAGTATAGTGTTAGCAATAAAATACAAAAAAATTAGAAAAATCGCACAACAAAAAAGAGAAGGGAAAGTTTTGAAGATACTCGCGTTCGCAACTACCGAAGGAATTACACGAAGGATCGATTATTCTTGATAAAATCGATCAGATGTAGAGTTATTGTATTGGAAGTGTAGATATCGCCGACTTGCTTGTAAAGTATGTAAAGTATAAGGATGTTTGGGTAGTCGACCATTACGGAACGCCAACTTAGGTTGTTTATTTTTGATCTATGAGCAAGACGTTGTAAATAGTTGTGTCTTTATCATGCTATCATGGTCCGAAAAAAGTGTCTCTAGCAATTGTATTTAGACTTAATCTATTTGTGTGGTAAATTTTTTACTTTAAAAACATCAATTTAATTTCCTTTCCTAGTCATTAACCAATGTGTTTTTACTCGAATGTGGATGTGATCGATGCGTAGCATGTCTATTCTAATCGTTTACGGCCATGTAGGCATGGCTTTGCTGCTTTGTTGAGTTATTACTATTTGTGAAAGTTAGAAGATCTATACCCTATATTACTCTACTATTCCTACTCTTTAGCTTATTCAAGGTGGGAGTGAGCAGTCACATGTGTCTATCCCGTCGTTACGGGTGTGTATGTGTGGTCTTTGTCGCCCTCCTGGAATATTGGTATTGATAAAGATTAGTTAGAGTAATCAACCCTAAGCCTTATCATACAACCCCATTTTTACCTTTATAAACTTGTTACTCCTTAGCTTTTAGTGGTAAGAGATGTGTAATCCTTGCCAAGCTTTAGTGATAGAATACTCGAACACGACCGCGTAATTGGAGCAAATAGTTGACATGTTACCACTGCGATTAGTTAGTGGATTTGAGTGTTTCATATTCCTAGTTGTAAGGGTGTTTGGTTGTGTACTTGTAATAGATCAAATAAATGCTTTAATGGAAAATTTCCTAGGATACATTTTTATAAACTCGTAAACGCGACTTAGACAAGTAGGATTCAAGTGGGGGATATTTGATGACATAAAATAACGTCTATTTTATAACATCATTTATCCCATGTTATTAACACCATTTTGTAAAAAATGTTTAGCATAGATTGTACATAATCTTGATATTTGAGTATTGCAGGATTATGGAGTACTTGGTGAATATTGCAAAAGGCCGCATTCTAGAGCGTAACGAAGATATTTTGAAAGATTAATGATCTCTGTATACCACAGACGCGTAACCACCATGGAAGAACGTACCGAACAATCCAGGAAGATACGGCGTATCCGTGCCTGCACTTCACCAAAGACCACGAAGGAAACAAGCTCAATTACGCCGTATCCAGAGAAGACCAAATACCCGTATTGGAAAATATAATTAATTGAATATCTTTCTTCTGCGGAAAGATATCAAATGTGGTCCCTATTCCCAGAAACTCTAATACGCCATATCCAATCCCTTGGATACGCGTATCGAACAACTGCTACATATAATAGAGAAACTCAAAAATGGAGTTTAAGTGTGCTAAATCATATTCTCGATACCTAAACCAAAAAGTCGATTTTCAGAGGAGAAAAAGAGCAGAAGAGGTCTTGCAAGGCATTCCAATCCATAGAAGACAATGTGTAATTTCTTATACTTTTGTAATCGTTCAGTTTTTGGTATCATTCGTTAACTCGATTAGTTTACCTTGGCTAATTCAATTACTCTTGTATTAATTATGATGTTTGAAGGCTGATACCTTCGGGTATTAGCTATTATTATGAAGATCTGAATGTTTGGTTTTGTTTATATCCTGATTGCTTAATTTATCGTTGTATGCTTGTTTATGTTTATCAATATACTTGTTTACGTGCTTTTGTATGCGACCTATCATTCAACTGGATCTAGTGATACGAACCAAGTAATCTAGATGCCGGGATAGCTCTACATATAGTAATTTATACATCTAGAATAATAAGATCACAAATATTGTCCTTCTAAAATCGTGCTAAGGATACGCTTCTGGCTTAACTAGTTAACCAAAATTGCCTTTGGTTTTTTAAACATGTTGACTAGTAGGTAAATCTAGATAATTCAACAAATAATGTTTTGATTCCATTGGATAGTTGGACAAGTGGACTACTAGAGTATAAATTGCCATTAAGCAGTAAGTGGGTAAAGTCTTTATGAGCTAGGGTTTAACAAGATCACCATTGCTTTAATCCCTAAGATGAATTATAATCAGGTAATAAGGATGCTTTATGCGGATGCTTTAATTGTGACAGAATTAATGTGTCTAGGTCTTAGGATGAAGTCCCGCCTAAGTTTAAGAATGATATGCCTCTTCGAGATAAGTAATCATTGCACTGAATAAACAAATCAACTTCTAATCGGATTAATGATGGCTCATATAGTTTTCTATCATAAGGCTCAACTGCTCTTTTATATCTTGTTAATTTGCTTGCGTGGGTTAAAGTGTCTTGAATTGATTGTAGTCACCAACTAAACCTGTGTCAGTCTCTCAGTCTGAAACCCCCCTTTTACCTGTTAGAATTAGGATTAGAACTAACATAAGATTAGCATAGGTTTGACTTAGATTAGAATTAACTTAGATTAGATAACAAAGATATAAATAAATTGAGAGATTTAACCTCGCTTTTAAGTGTTCGACACCCTACTTACCACAAAACTAATACTGATCAGGTACACTGCCCGTTAAAGTGTTGTTTTTGGTTAAGTCGGCAAAATATAAATTTAAAACTTGAATAATAAAAATATACACCACACAACGATACATCATGTGCTTTTCTCTTGGCCATCTGTCTTGAGGAACATCTGTTTGAAGGATTACATCAGCTGAGGGTGGTATGGTTGTTGGTGAGGGTTGAATATCATTGATTTGATCAATGATGACATTGTCTTGAGGTTTAGCTGATTCAAGATGATCAGCTGATTTAGGATGACCAAGTTCATTGAGAGCTGGGTGATCATCAGCCTCTATGAACTCAGGTGGATATTCAGGAGAGACAGAGTCTTGAAGAATGGGTGATTCAATAGGTGTGGTATTTTCATATGCAGGTATGTAGGGAAAGTACTCAATATTGCCAGGACATTGAGTGACTTCACTCCTAGGTTCAAGGAATTCATCATTTAGGAAGGATGTGTTTTCATTAAAGTTGATTGCATCCTCTTCTGTACTTGATTGGGAAATAGCTTCATCATCCTCACTAAAAGTGACATGTACAGTTTCTTCCATCTCTTGTCTTATGATGTTGAATACCCTGAATGCTTTGGCTACTAGAGAGTAACCAAGGAAGAATCCATCATCAGCCTTTTCATCAAACTTTCCTAAGTGGTCCTTGTGATTGTGGATATACACAGGACATCCAAACATATGGAAGTAGCTAATATCAGGAGATCTTCCCCTGAACACATCATACGCTGTCTTCCCATGTCTTTTAACTATGATGGATCTATTTTGAGTGTAGCAGGCAGTGTTGACAACTTCTCCCCAAAATTGTTTGGGGAGCTTTGTACTATTTAACATAGTCCTAGCTGCTTCTGTTTCTTCTTTTAGCTACACCATTTTGTTCAGGGGTACAAGGAGATGAGAAATTTTGAGATATACCCTTTTCATCACATAATTCTTTCAGCTTGTGATTTCTGAACTCTGTTCCATTACCACTTCTCAGCTCCTTTACCCTTACTTCATTGAGGTTTTCTATCTTTCTAATAAAAGACATGATACAGTCAGCTGCATCACTCTTTTTCTTGAGGCAAAAATACCTAGGTGTACCTAGAGTACTCATCTATAATGACTAGGGTATATTTGTTTTGGCTGATGGTTTGAGATTTGACAGGCGCAAACTATATGGAGGAGATGTAAGGACTTGTTGATGGAAAATGATCTCTTTGTTTTGAATGATGCTCTGTGATGCTTCCCTTTCTCGCATGTTGAGCAGTTTTTATCTTTAGAGAAAATCAGAGAGGGAAGCCCATAGACAAGGTTATTTTGTAAGGTTGCTTATGTTTTTGAAGTTGAGGTGAGATAGTCTTTTATGCCATATCTAATTAATCCTTGAAGAAGCTTTGGCAAAGAAACATGTATTGCTTTCTTTATTGAAAGATGACATATCAATGACATAGACATATATTCTTCTAGGGGAAATGAGGAAAAATTCATCTTTTTGGTTATAAATGGTTCCTTGAGTCTTTGTAAACAGAACTTTAAAGTTTGCATCACATAGTTGACTGATGTTGATCAAGTTATGCTTCAGACCATTCACATAAGCAACCCTGGTAAAGGTGATTCCATTACAGTTAACTGAGCCATATCATTCTGTGTCTTCTAAAGAGTCATCTCCAAAAACCACTTTAGGACCAGACTCTTTTGAATATCTGTGCAAATATTGTTTAACCTATGTTATGTGTCTAGAACAGCCACTGTCTAGATATCATACAAACCTCTTTAAGTAATCCTACACAAATATTTTCACACATATTAGTTCCTTTTACGAACCTACTTTTTAGTGGGTTTTGTGGATCGCTTGTTAGCAATCCTAGGGTTCCCACTGTTAGGGTGCTTGGTATTCGCTATTTTGTACATACTATTTACCATAAAAAACGAACCCAAAAGGCCAAAAACATAATTAAAATGGCAAATATATGCTTGTTTTTGTGTTTGTATATGTGCAGGTACGGATATCAAAAAAGGACAAAAATAAAGACAAAACAGGACAAAACCAAGCACGGCATTGGAAAGAGCGCAAGATTACGTGTCCAATGGTGCTTTCGGATTTTATTGGGCCAGCCCGTAACCCATTTTATGGGCCGGGCCAGCCCACACTATTTTAGCCCAATATATAAATGTTAAAACCAAATTATGGCCCAACTACAATATATGGATCCGGCCCAATTATTTGCAAATTGAAGTGAATTTTAATGGATGATGTGGCATCACGTAAGAATGAAATTAATTAGAAA
>BQNB010061760.1:0-36355 GCA_026074375.1 Tanacetum coccineum
TTACCACGAAACTACTACCGACCGGGTACACTGTCTGTTAAAGTGTTGTTTTTGGTTTAGTCAGCAAAATATAAATTTAAAAGTTAAATCATAAAAATATATACCACACAACGACACATCACCCCAACCCTAAGTCCGATTCTAGGGTTTGGGTAAGTGTTTTTCCAGCAACTTAGAAGGTCTAATTCAATCCATAAACATCTTGTAATGGTTTGATTATCACTTATATCTTAATTCATGTCTTCAATTCCTTTTGTTGATTATGATTTATCTTGTTTAAGTATGCTTGGCTAATTCATCTAGTATTTATATAGGAATGCATGAAACTTGTCATTGATTGATTATATCTTATTGTTTCCTTATTGATGATTGTGGATCTTCCATATTCACCAATTAAGGTGTGACAGATTCAATGAGTATAATTGATTATAGTTTATAATTCTTGTTTCCTATTGCTTCTTGTTGATGGATGTGCGTGTTAGGCTCTAGAAAATTAGACATAAGATATTAAATTAGCATAGACTTCTAGGGAAACGCGAGTGTGTAGAAAGGATACCATCGGTACTAGTCTTCATACTACCTTACTTGTGTGTTGCCCTAGCAGAATATTATGTAGACGGCGTTTTTGTGTAATTCGCTAATACCTTAGGAAATACTTACACAGATCATCTCAAGTGTGACAAAGCAATAGGTAGAATTGGATAGCTAGCAAGGAGTAGTGCATCCCAGGTGAATACGCTTCGTTGTATAATTGTCATCCACGCCATTAGATTAGATCTAGACTTAGTAGTTAATTAGTTTAAAACAAACCAACCTTCAAATCCAAGATTTACTTGCTATCATAAAATATAAAAATACAAAAATAATTTTCCTTCAACCCCTAGACCTTAGTGAATATTTGATTCGGCCTTCACAGTGCTATTTCCCTAGAGAACGATAACAACCCCTGAGTCTTACCTTACTAGACTACTGTTAGCCTTATTTTCTATAAGTCAAACAAGAATGTTTACGGCCGTCTTTGTTTAGATTAAGTCTTGTAATGTAATAAGCTAGTCAGGATTAACGGGCTTGGACGTTAAGCTAATATTGTCCATGTTTCGGGCTCAAAGCCTAAGTTAAGCCAAGCCCGGCCCAAGAAGAAGCCCATGCGTCTTTAGTGAAGGCATAGGGTATAAAAGGAACCCTCTCCACACATGGAGAGGGTGTTGGTTACATTTGCTTCATTTGTATGTGTTTGTAATCATCCACCACTCTTTCTCTCTCTAATCTAATCTTCCATCTTTCCTTTCTCTTTTCTCTTATTTATTTTCTAGCTTATTGCTTATTATTCGACTTATTATTGTTGTGAAGTGGATATTATTTGGGATAACAATTGGTATCACGAGCCACGGGTGGATTTTGTAATAGCTTTTATGGTTACGCAGCTTCTCTTCTAGCTTATCTCTAGCTTATTTTTCTTCTTTTTAATTCGTTACATTTTTTTAATTTTACAAACTTATCAAGTAACGTTCTGTCTAAGTCCACATCGTTTAATTCATTTTGGGCTGACTTTGGGATTATATTTGACACAGCTTATATTTGACAAACTTATATTTGGGTTTTTTATCTAGTTAGTTTACGTCGTTAGTTTAGTGATTTCATTTTGTAGTTTTTCATGTTATTTCGCACTTATTTATTTAAGCTTATTTGGTTTAAAGTTTAAGTTCTACACTTCCACGTCTTTTAAGCTTATTTCGTGGCTTATTTACAATCATAAGCACACTGTTTTTTTTTTGGTTTCTTGGATTCATTGATTAAGCTACGAATTCTTGTTTGTTTTATGTCCTTACGGTTTAGCTTCTAGTTTGTAGCTTATCTCATATTATTTCGTGGCTTATTCCTTTGTTTCGTGGCTTATTCTATGTCAAAAACTTAGTTTACAAGTTTATGTCTCTTGGTGGCAGTTTGAAGCTTATGACATCATAAATTGTACTCGTTTTTGTGTTTAAGTTGTTTGTTAGCAAGAATACAATTAGATAGTACAAGTAGTGGTTTATAGTAGAAGTTAAAACAAGTCACTTGTACCCGTTTTGTTTGTATGTTAAAAACTAACAAGAAAACGATTTCTAGTACACATAGCGGTTTGAGCTATTGGTCCCCACAATTGTAGAGGTTTGCCAGCTTCTAGTGGCGGTTTGTTTACACTTGTTGGTGGCGGTTTCCATAAACTGGCAGCGGTTTGATAATCTCGCAGCGAGTTGTTTCGGGTTTCGACTTTCGTTGTTCGCGGGACTTAAAACATGTACCATTAGAATCGCGGTCCTTCGTAGATCATCTTAACATATTTATTTTTACTTAATAATCACTACTCGAGATCAAAATGATTAAACAAAACAATAAACCCTAATTGTGTTTCAAAAGGAAGAAGAAGACCAAAGTATATTCATGCATACGTAGCCACAGTTCATGAAATTTGACAGGGTCAAATCAAAAGGTCCAAAGTATTTTGAAAGGGTTAATTAATTCAAAAGGGTTTAGATAAGTTTTGAAAGGGTTTATTTAAGAAAAGTTTAAAACAATTTTGGTAAGTTCATATGAAACGTTCAAGTTGTTTATTATTTTTCATTTCTAACCTTTAATTTTCAAAAGGTTACTGTTTTACCCTTAGTCTTTCAAAAGATTCACGTTTAACCTTAGTTTTTCAATCATTTTATCTTTAACCCTTATTAAAATAAAAATTTATTTTTAACCTTTTATTTCTAATAGAAGCTCTGATTAACTTAGGAAAATATTGTAAGCCGATTAGGAATTCTTGGTGTATAAAAGGAGGTTCTAGGGTATAGAGTTCTATGTACCAAAAACGAATCATTCATAGAATTGTCACAACTTCAAGATTTTGTAACCCTACTACTAGGAGAGTATTCGTATTATTGTTCATTAATAATTTGAGCTTGTATTGTTGAATTTACTTGTTCTTGTATTACTGTTTCATTAAAGAATTCTTTTTATATTAAAGACTAGATTCCGCATAATGTTTAGTATTATCAAACAAAGTTTCTACAATAGTTGTGTAGGATTTATCTTGCATAACTAAACCTTACACAAGCTACGAATTAAGTCAATTCAAGTGGGATTCAAATAAACAAGTGGTTTTCAGAGCTTTTTGCTTGAGAAACTTTGCTAGAAGACATGGATTCAAGACTCAGCACATATCTTGGCTTGCATCAAAAGTGCTTATGGCTCAAACCAGGTGAGTATAAGCTTTGGAGGATTGAGGATGGACAAATACTCTAGATGATTGAATTCTTCTCTATGGCATAGGTCATAGGAGAATGGTATCAGCCAAAAACAAAAATTGTTTAAGGTGTTGAGACTATTTTTACGCCTACAACTGTTGAAGAAAAGGCACAAGGGTTAGAGTTAAAGGAAAAGCTCTTTATGCTGGGGCTATACCTAATGAAATCAATTGAAGTTTAATTTCCATTAAAAATCTGCAAGTGTCATTGCTGAGGCTGTTGAGAAGAGTTTTTTGGAGGGAATGCTTGCTACTAAAACGACTCATATGACTATTCTAAAACAACAAGTATGAATTTTACTGCTCTAGTCAGAGGTGTTAGAATCAAAACCTTTGATAGGGCTTCAAAAAGACTATCAGTCAGTTGGGATTCATGGTTGGATATATCACACACGAAGATGTAAATCAGAAGTTTTCAGAGTCTGTCACAGAATAAAAACACATACCATTATGTGGAGGAAGGAACAAGCCTGAGATAGATACATGAAGCTCGGTATGATCTTTTTCAACAACCTAAAGATCTATGAACCAGAGGTAAAAGGGACATCAAGCATAAACACAAACACACAAAACGTAGCCTTTTTGTCCTCAAACGGCAGCAACAACACAATTGGAGCAGTTAATAATTCTCTTGCACTAAACCTGGTAGGCATCAAAGCTACTGTTTTTTAATCACCAAAAATTGACAACTTGAGTGAAGTTGTCATCTGTGCTTTTTGAAGTCAACACACGCAGGTCCACAACTTGACAATGTAGACTTGCAACAATTCATCCTGCTGATTTAGAAGAGTGGAATTTAAGGTGGAGTGGCGATATTTGTTACAATAAGGGCTAAGGAGATTTTTGTAGAAGACCGGAAGAAGTTTTTTGTAATGGTACCGAAACTATTGGGTTTGTTAAGTCTTAGGTGGGAGTGGTACAATTGCCACAAGATGGGACACATGGAAGGGAGTGTGGGCTCATGGAAAAAGAAAACACAGGAATATGGAGAACCCAAGAAGGGTGGTGCCAATGGAGGAAACTAATTCCATGATTTGATCTCATGTGATTATTGCTAGTTATGATTGAGTGATCAAGCAGACGAAGGTCAACTTAACTTTGCACTCATGGCTTACATTCTACAATTTCTAACTCTGAGGTATTTACTGGATTTTTAAATGTTCATCATCTTGTTTAGAAAAAATGTTTAAAATTCTTAAAGAACAAAATAAACAACTGTTAAAAAGACTTAAGGACATCTTAGTTAAATGATTTCTTATAAAAAGGTTTAGAGTCTTGTAGAGACAAGACTTCAAGTATAAGGAAAAATGAGTTTGTTTATGAGGACGATATCAATGTCTAAAACATGGAGATTCAATTAAGAGAAAGTAGCCATAAGAGCTTAGGAGGAAGTTGGAACTGGCTCAAAAATTAAAAAAGCGAAATTCAGCTAAACAATAGAAAATTTTGAAAATTCAACTAAAAACCTTAAGCAAACTAATTAGCTGTCTGATGTTGATAACGTGCAGCAGGTTTAGGTGTATAATGTTGTTCACCTCCTTATACTAGGAAAACTTTTATACCTCCAAACCTGATTTATCATCTTTGGTCTAGAAGCGTTTGCGAGACGCTATAGTTGAGTGATTCTTACAGTTAAGAAGCCTAAAGTTGAGACTTGTAAAGCTAAGGCTAGGATAGATAAGCCTAAGGTTGTTAGGAAGAATAATGGTGCTCTAATTATTGAGGAATAGGTGTCTGATAGTGAGGATGAAGCTAAATTAAAGCCTAAGATAGAGAAGAAAACTGTTAAACCTAGTTTTGCTAAAATAGAATTTGTTAAATCTAAAAAGCAAGTAAAAATCTACTACGGTAAAACAACTGTATTTAAACAAGGTGATCAAAATAGGCTAAACACACATAGTCCTAGAGGAAACCAAAGAAACTGGAATTACATGATGTCTCAAAGATTAGGAAGTAATTTTGTGATGATTAACAAAGCTTGCTATGAGTGTGGAAGTTTTGATCATCTGCAGTATAATTGTGATAACAATCAGAGACAGTTTAAAATTAAAGAGATGGTAAAACCAGTGTGGAACTATACTCAAAGGGTGAATCACCAGAATTTTTCTAGAATAACTCACCCCAGTCCTAAAAGGAACATGGTTCCAAAAGCAGTACTAATAAGTTCAGGCCCAGTATCACTTACTACTGCTAGACCAGTTAATACTGCTCAACCCAAATCAACAGTGAATAGTGCAAGGCCAATGACAAATGTTTTTAATCAAGCACATTCAACTGTTAGAAGGCCCATTAACAACAAAACAGCAACTAAAAATAGTAATTTTAATCAGAGGGTTAATACTGTTAAGAGTAAAAATGTTAATATTGCTAAGCCAAAAGCAGTAGTTAATACTGCTAGGCCAAAAGCAATACTTAATGTTGTTAAGGGAAACCAGGTTAATGCTGTTAAGGCCTTAGATTGTTTTAGAAACTAAAAACTAAAGTTATAGACCATGTTTCCAAACACAACAGTGCATCAATGCTATTTAAAAGATTTGATTATATTGATGCACAAGGCAGATCCAAGTCAATAGTGATTAGATTGGGTCCCCAAAAAAAAGACTGATTTTCTTACCTTATGTGCAGGGCAATCTACAGCAAGAATTTAAAGAGATAGGATCGGAGTGACAGTGGTATGCTCAAAAGGAACAGACCGGGAAATGTCTATCTTACTGGACTTTGAAGAAGTTGTTTGGCGAGATATGTTGCCTTTGGAGGTGAGGTAGCCCAAGGAGGGAAAATCACAGGCAAAGGTACAATCAAAATTAGTAATTTAGACTTTGAGGATGTGTATTTTGTAAGAGAGTTAAAGTTTAACCTCTTTAGTGTCTCACAAATGTGTGACAAAAAGAATAGTGTTCTTTTTAATAACAATAAATGTATTGTTTTATCTCCAAACTTTAAGTTGGCTGATGAAAGTCATGTTTTACTTAATAGGTCCTAGAAAGGGTATTTCTGTATAGTGTTGATTTTAAAGATATTATTCTTAAAGGAGGGTCTAAAACTTGTCTCTTTGCAAAAGCCATATTGATGAATCTAAACCTTGGCATAGAAGGGCTGGGACACCCATAAATTTCAAACTATGAATAAACTTGGGTAAGAGAAATCTTGTAAAATCGAGGTTTACCTTTCTAAACTTTTTTGAAAAGATCAAAACCTTTTGTGTTGCCTTGTCAAAAGGGGGGAAGGAGAGGAAAGCAACATAGACGCATCTTGTAGTCTAAACATAGTTCAATTAGCCAACCTTATACATAGGTTGCACATGGACTTGTTTGGTTCAACATTGTAAAAGCTTAATGAAAAAGAGTGTAATTACCTAGTTGTTCACAGAAAGTCTATAGTAGGTTTAGTTGGGTTTTCTTTCTAGCTACTAAGGATGAGACTAGTGGCATTCTTAAGTCCTTTATAACTAGAGTAGAAAATCTTATAGATCAAAAGGTTAAGGTAATTAGGTTTTGTGCCAATGGAATTGAGTTCCAAGAATAAGGTATGGATCAGTTTTAGTGAAGAAAAGGTATTAAGATGAGTATTTAGGTGTAGCCAGAATTACTCAACAAACCTGGAGTAGCTGAAAGAAAAAAAATAGAACCCTAATTGATGGTTGCTAGGACATGCTAGCAGATCTTAAGTGTACCTACTACTTTTTGGGCTGAAGCAGTTAATACTGCTTGCTATGTGCAAAATAGGGTATTAGTAACTAAGCCTCATAACAAGACCCTTTGTACCCGGGGGGGGAAAAAAAACTTTTTCTTAGTAGAAAACTAGCTTTAAGCTTTATGATACCATTTAGGTGTCCTGTTACAATTCTCAATACCATAGATCACTTAGGCAAGTTTGATTGTAACGGTTGATAAAAGGATTCTTTATTGGGTTTCCAGATACTATCAAGTAATGTCCTTTAGAGTTATTCAACAGTAGAACTAGGATAGTTGAAGAGAACCTGCATGTCCAGTTTAGTGAGAATACACCTAATATTGCAGGAAGTGGACCAAATTGGCTTTTTGATATTGATGCACTAACAAAGTCAATGAATTATAAGCCAGTTGTTGCAGGAAATCAGTCTAATGGTAATTGCAGGGTAACAAAAAGCAGGTGATGATGGGGTAAAACCTAGATTGGAGATCGTACCTTGCCAAAGATTACATATGTACTTATTATGGATCTGCCTGATCCACCATTCTCTCAAAGTACAAAGAGTTCTCCTGATGCTGGATTCAAACCTTTAGGAGATGATGAAAAGAAGGTTACTGAAGAACCAAAAAAAAGAGGGTGTTAATAAAGAAAAGAGAAGTGAATACAATGATCAAAGAGATGGAAGATTGTGATATAAAAACCGTAAATTTTCTCAATGTAATTATCCATCTACTTAAATTAGATGCACTTTAATATCCATCTAATTATTTTATATACCACTTGTTTACAGGGAAATTTTTGTTGCTTTATTTCTCATGTTGCAAGTAACTTGCTTACTTTAAAGTATCGAAAAGCTCACGCCAACAACTCACAATTGCCATTTTATCTATGTTTATATCATGGTAAACTTCCTAATTTGTCAAGGTTTATATCTTATTATCTATTTAACCAAGTACATTCTCTATGTGAGAGTAGTTTTCAAAATGTTATTTCAAAACAAGCATTAAAGTTAACGAATTACTATCAAAACCCGAATTATATGTAATGTTATGTACATATAAAATGTAATGTTGTAAGCCCCTTTTAATAGAATGTGTACAAGTATCATATTACATAACATTTGGTTATTTTTTCCCTCCTAACATCAAGTTCACAAAATTTCTAAAGCACAATGTATATAGCTATTCTGCCTAAAAACTATTTAGGTCATTTACGCTCCTAAAGCTGTTTTTTAAATTTTACCACCACTTTAGCACAAGGTACTTATCAATGGACATCATCTAAACCCTATATCCTAAACCCTTATTTCATCCTAAACCCTATTCTCAAACCTAAACACTCAACGAAACCTCTAAAGCCTTATTTACGTTTAACCTAAAACTAATATCTCTAACATTAAATACCTAAAAACCTTAATCCTAACACCTAAATCGTAATTTCCTAACATAATCTATACATTATACTATTACTAAATCCTACCTATTCCACATTTTAATAACCCTAAACCCTAAGCCGTAACCAAAAACCAATTCGTCCACCCTGTAATTTTTCATGTTTTTCCCATTTTAAGCTAACCCAAGCCACCTCAAGCAACCGCCCATTGACATCACCAATGAAATCACCTAGCAGCGACCCTTTCGCAACCTTTCATGCACTCTTATTCACCTTCTTGGCCACCAAAACGTTGCATGATTGATTACCACCTACTTGTCACCTCCTATGTATGCCGAACCACCTCTAATTACCCCCACCTTGATTAGCGACCTTTATCCCTCAATACTCATCACCTAGCATTCCTTAATCACCACTCTATAGCCATTAACCCATAGCCACCAAGCAAACTTGGGCACTAAGGGTTTTCAAGCCCTATATTAAAGCGATACCTGCACAAAAATAACAGATTCAACATTCCCTCATATATCATTTCAAATACATATGGAGAGTTCTAGTCAGCCAAAGGGAAGAAGTATAAAGGTCCCTAATCTTATACTAGGAAGCCCAGAATCAAAGAGAAAAGAACCTTGAAGTCGTTATTAGGCGTACGAACCCGAAAACCCCATTTCGACCCATTTTTGCTCAAATAAGCTCAAATCTTGTTCAATAAGCTTATAATCTGTATTAGAATATTATCATACTCTTAAGAGCATATATGAACACTTGTTAAAGCCTTGAAATCCGAAACCTATATGCGTTTTTGGTTTAAACCGTAAATAGGACGATGTTTTTGATTTTCTAGCTAAAAAATAACGGAATCCTTTTTTCTAAAACTTCTGGTACATTAGAACATCTTATGTTTATGCTTATTCTAATAAGCTATAACCTGCAAATATCATTTGGAACCCTAAAATAAGCTTGCATGCTTTTTGGACTTGATTTGCAAATGTTTTCATGCATAGGGGTATATATCGAACTTTCTGTGAAATTGTATAATATAGAGGGGCTGTGGCAACGAATTGGGGGGCAAATGTCATTATGTAAAGGTTACAACTATAAGGAACCTATTTACAAGTTCTTAATGGATAAAGGGTTTAAATTAAATACACTTTATATAGAATGGCACCCTTAACTTGTTTAAAAAGTTTATAAAAACCAAGGGTTATCACTTGCCATTTATGCAAACTTAAAATATGATATATAATCTTATTATATAAATCTACAGATATATATATATAATATATTTAATATTTTTATATATTATATATATATATATATATATATATATTATTAATATTATAACTCGATTTTTAATAAAAACCGGACACAATTATCGACATTTTTAATCAACGATCGCCGCATTATAAAACAATTACGTTATATAATTAACGTAATTTATCACAGACTAACTTTTAAAGAACTTAAAATTCTTATCGTATCACGATTACTAGGGAATTTCTTTGTGAGGGGTTCCCATTTGGGTATTTGTTTTGACGAGTTTGTGTGAGTTTACGATTTAAAGTTCCCTGGTCCTCAAAGATACTACATGCCTCTGGAATATGATAGCCGAACAGTGATACAAAGACTTCCAGAAACTATTAAAATCAAATATAAATGTTTAAACTATGTAAAAGTTGTGAAACATAAAACAATCAAATCTCAAGGACTTAACATCTGTCCCCAGGTTGTGTGACGAAAGCCGTTACTTTCTCTTGATTATCCTGTTGCCATCAATCTGATTTTCCCCTGATTAAGGTGGAGTTATAGCCTCGCATTTTAAATCTTCTGATGTGTTTTCATAAACCCACGAGGGGTGGATACATGTTATAAACTTGAATGCGAGTAGTATTTCCAACTGTATGCTATCCTGATATATTATTGCCTAAGTCTTTCTTTTGCATTAAGACCCCACTATCATGAACGGTTAATTACTTTTCGGAGTAAGCGTGAATGCTGTGAATTGAATCTATTGGGACTGAACTCCCCGTTGTGGTTTCCTATACATTCTAGGTAACCAAAAGCTAACCTTCATTTAAAATCTCTATGCGGGTGTTTGGCAAAGGCACCCGTTTAGGGAACAACTCTCTTGTATTATTGATTATCTCAGGTTCGAGGTGTCATGAGGCTTTAGGGCAATATAAAAGATTAATACCTATTTTCTATAATATTTTTTAACTCATTTGCAATTATTACACTTATGGGTTGTATAACAACGTACCCACGATTGACTTGTATTTCAATCCATGCGCTTTAAACACTAAACATTATGAATTTCACTCAACCTTTGTGTTGACCTTTTTAGCATGTTTATCTCAGGTAATTGAGCAACTTATGGCACGGACTTGAAGATGACTAAATTGATATCATTCAAACTTTATGTTTTCATGTAGATTTTGGGACATCTGTTTGTAAAAACTCTGATGAAAATACATTAATGATACCTTATCTTTTAAACGAGGCTATTTTGAGCGTTTTCTCTATGATTATGGATGTTGTACTATGAAATAATACCCCAGATTAGCTTCCGCTGCTATATGTAAAAAATAGGGTGTTATAGATTGGTATCAAGAGCCGCGGTTATGGTTATAGAGAACAAGGTTGAAACCTTAACTATAACTACTTTTCTTTTTCCATCCAAGAAAGTCCTCCGTGATACTACATCTTCCGGAATAGTATGTAAAGTACATAACTATTATACTATTATATAAATAACTTATGTTATTTACCACTGTATTGTTAACAGAGCGATGTCTTCTCCCAGCCACCCTACTTCCAATATTGAGGATGTTTTTTCCTCTAACTTTCCTGATTATATCCCGGCTTCCCCGGACTATGTCTCAGCTTCACCAGGAAAAACTTATTCTAGCTCTTCAAATAACTCATTTGGTTTAGTTCCAATAGCTTCACCAACTCTTTCACTTTTTCATGATGACCCCTATATGAAGGTCATGCATGCATACTATGCTAAAGAATCACCTATTCCATCACCAACTATTGTGCCTCCATCTTTAATGCTATCTCCAATGTTTAATCCTCAAGAATTCTTTCTTTCTGAGGAATTATTGCCACTTAAGAAATGAGGTACTTCTGCCCTACCTTAAGCATTTGAGATAGGAGAAAGATCTTGTAAGACAAGTCTGGAACGTCACGAGAAGCAAATTGAGGAAATTTTGAATCACCTAGATGAACTTTATCTCGACCGCATTGAGTACATAGAAGACAAAATAGAAGGTCTCGGAAATGGTCGGGTGATCATACAACAAGATTTTGACAATCTAGAAACTGAACTCCGAGAGTCTCGTACTCAAATTGCTAAACTTCAAAGAAAGCAAATGGGAAATAACAGCAAGATTGCTCTGGCTCGCTTCAGGATTGCTAATCTAGAACAAATCATCAAAGATATCCAGGCTCGTCACCAAGCAGACAAGGAAAGTCTTCTGAATGCAATCTATGAACTCAAGAACAGCCAGGAAGGACCATCGGACTACTAGATTAGATACTAGTTATAGCTTTTGATAGAACCTAGCCACGGGATGTGTGGTATAAATAACAACACTTGTCAAATTTTGACTATGTACAGTACAAAGGCAAGTCGTTCATGATATAATATAATGGTGATCCCGTTTTATATTCATCATGTGTCCTATATTTCATCTCCGTCTTCATCATTATGAATCATACCATGACTTCTAAATAAATCATAGATACTTATTTGATATGAATTATCTATGATATCACTATTGTGACAATGTTTATTTTTGAACCTTACGCATTTTAAGGAAAGAATTGTGATATCATTCTTATTACGTGTTGTCTTATGTTGATAGAATGCCTCCCAAAAGGACGTCAACATCTGAAGCACCAGCCATGACTCAGGCTGCCATCAGGAAACTAGTTGCTGATAGTGTTGCCACAGCTCTGGAAGCACAAGCTGCAACAATGGCAAATGCTGACAATACCAATAGAAACACCGAAGAAAGAGAAGCTCCTGTAGCAAGAAAGTGTAGCTACAAAGAGTTCATGAGCTGCCAACCTATCAACTTCAAAGGTTCAGAAGGAGCTGTTGGACTTATCCGCTGGTTTGAGCGAACTGAATCAGTGTTTTCCCGTAGCAACTGTACCGAAGACTGCAAGGTGAAGTTTGCTACTGGTACTTTAACTGAAGAAGCTCTATCCTGGTGGAATTCTTTTGCCCAACCTATTGGGATAGAAGAAGCTTACAAGATTACCTGGGTTGAATTCAAGAAGCTTTTGATAAAGAAGTATTGTCCCCGAACTGAGGTCCAGAAGATGGAAGACGAATTTTACCATCTGACTGTGAAGGGGAATGATCTCAAGACATATGTGAGAAGATTCCAGGAATTGGCAACCTTGTGTCCCACTATGGTGCCAGATTCTGAGAAAATGATGGAAGTTTTCATCGGGGGATTGCCTCGAAGTATTGAAGGGAATGTTACCGCCTCTAAACCTCAAACTCTAGAGGAAGCCATTAACATAGCCCAGAGGCTAATGGATCAGGTAACAAAGCACACTCCGGTGCAAGTATCAAGTGATCACAAACGAAAGTTTGACGACAGAAGAACTTTCAACAACAACAACTACCGTAACACCAACACCAACAACCGCTACAATAATCACCAACCACAACAGAATAGAAGACAAGAAACCTTCAGGTCTTATGCATCACTCCAACTGAAAACAATGGGTATATTAGAAACCGTCCCTTGTGTAAGAAATGCACTCTGCATCACACAGGACCTTGCACTGTTAAGTGTAATACTTGTAACAAGGTGGGCCATCTGACCAAGAACTGCAAAAACAAAGGGCCAGCCACTGGAAGTAATCTGCTACCAGTGACAGTTACTTGTCATGCATGTGGAGAGAAAGGGCATTATACAAATTAGTGCCGAAAGACCACCAACAACAATGCCTAGGGAAGAGCCTACATGTTGAGGGATAGGAATGCTAACCAAGACCCGAACATAGTCACGGGTATGCTCCTTCTAAACCAATATCTAGCTAGAGTATTATTTGATTCTGGAGCCGATAAAAGCTTCGTATCCATATCTCTTGACTTTATGCTAAATGTTGGGATTTAAGATTTGATGATTACAAAACTAAATATGCATAAATGAAGAAAGATGAAACAAAAAGGACTTAATGTGATATATTAAGTTAGCTTCCTATGTAAGCTAGGTTTTCTTATAAACCCTAGCATCTCTAGTATATAAAGAGATGTAGGGCGTCTAGTAGAATGCATCCATCATAGTTACATCTCTCCAATGAGAGTCTAGACACACCAAAGAAAGTGTGTGTATTATTAGTTAGCTTATTAGTTAGTTATTAGATAGTTAGTGTAGCCTCAAGGATTGTGGATCCTTGTTACAGTTTGTAACCATTTATTCTGATCAAATTAATGGAGGCCTAAATGTTTAGTAGTAAAACCTTGTTTAACAACATTACTATTCTTTATAATTTCCATTGTGCTTATTAATGTTGTTTGTAAAACTAATCCTAGATGGGTAAAACGATCTTCATAATTGGTATCAGAGCAGGTTGCACACGATATCTAGGATTTAAGGTTTTGTTTGTATGGTTTCTGTGATTTTCAGTGGCTGGCAGAATCAGTGAACTAGGGTTTTTCACCAAACCCTATTTCGGTAAAGGTGAAAGCATGGTATTCAGTTACAAGATTCAAAGTTTAAAGACACAAAAAGGCTTCTGAATTAGTGATCTGATCTGTGACGTGGTCATGATGGTATCTATGCTTCATTCTTGTTTCAAAATAGCAGGTTCCATGTTTGTATGGATGTGGATTGCAGATTGGACGCATAGTTTTATTGTCTACTATTTCTTCTTTGTGCTGCTTGTTACGTCAAGTAAAGGATCTGATGATATTCAAGCAGGTCTAGGGTTAATAATGATGTTATGGGCATCATTTGTTGCTGGTTTGATGTCACAACAGGTATTACTTTTATGCGTTCATATGATACATGTATACAGTAGGTTCGTTCTTTCATAGGTATGGAAGTCATCTCCTTAAGTTTGGTTATAATTCGTGAATTTGTAAATGAGATTTGGTCAAATATGAAAACCCTAATTTATAGGAATTGTATATCTGAATGAGATGTAGCAGCGTAGTCTATGGATAGTATCATAGAAATTCTGGGAATAAGATTTGCTTAAAATATTAAATCCCTGATTTTTAGGGATTCTGTTTACTCCCATATATTAATGCTGTTGTTTAACGTAGCATTTGGTTTGTACTGCTGATACGGTAAGAGTGCACAGATAGTTACTATCTTTCTGATTAGTCCGTTCTATTCAATTACTGGACCAAAATGATATCCAGTTATCACAAGCTTGATTCATATAGAATCTTGCAAGTCGCCTACCAAGAGCTTGTTTGATGTTGGCTCAAGCAGGATTTCCATCTTCACTGTGAATACTTAAGTATCACTCGGATGTTCTGGCAAGATCTCTAGGATAATGCGTAGGACTCTTTGTTACAACTTGTGAACTTTGTGGTGTTTCAACAGTGTAATTTTGACCATTGTGTCCTAATAGAATTATAATTTTGATCACTCTGGCTACTAGACTCGATTTTGTCACTTTTGGTATAGTAATCGGAGGCTGGAGCAGAACTTCCACTATTCAATATAACAATCCGAGTGAGATGCAATAGAAACGTGTGTATCTCCGTGACAAATGAGACAAGTTTCTTTTGAGAGAAACCCGAATGGCTGGGAAGGGTTGTGCATTGCATCACTGGGTCCATGATGTCGTCTTCAATATCAACAATCATCTGTGTGATTTTGATAGATTTATGTTGACCCAGTTCTGCCTAAGGTGTAAGAGGTCTTTCTTTCTTTTCACCCTTTATCCATACATTTCTTTTTCATTCTTCAACCCCTCAATGCATACCAAGACGTCATTACTAACACCTTGTTATGTGATTGTTTCCAGTGTTTAGCTCAATCTTAGTCGCATTCTTTCCCTATACACATTCTTCTCCATTCATACCTAAGGACGCTAGTCTAACTATGGAGTGTCCTGGTAGATCCCCCGGTTCTGGTTGGATCATCGACGTATACCATAACCTACCACCTTATGACTTCTCAGAACGATCTGAAATAATAGGTTTGTTGGGTATGATATCGAACCATAAAACCATTTTGATTATTTGTTAATTTCAAATACTCCCCTACACATGGGCTCCGAGATTCGAAAATGTTTTTAGCACATGAAGGAGAAGAGTTTGCACTTAGAGTCTTAAAGATCACTTTCGTTATATCATATTTTAATCACATTTTCTCCCCTTATTTTAAATAATAAAACACTTAGTATTTGAAATACCAATTGATTAAAATTTGACATGAAAAATTCCATGGGGAGAAAAATTATACTATGATATTGCATGAATTTATTTTCCGGATAGCTCCCCTTCAACAGTATATGTGGGATACCAGTATTTATAAAAACTTGACATTGGAATGAAGAAATTAATATGACACAAACAAAATGTTGAAGACGGAGTGAAGATGCCTTATTGACAATTATATTATTAATTGACATTAAGTTTCCACATTTTTATTTCACAAACTGTGTTTGGATACATAAAATTGTCATTTTTGAGATGTATCTGACACATTAAAAGGCTTTGTTTTAAAAAGCTCCCCCTCAGAAATTGATTCACATAAAATGACATTCTGCGCACTACAATTCTTTGAAAATTATTCGAGGAAGGGAGTGTTGAACACACAATTTTTACAAGTACCACTTTTTATGGAAAAATACCACAATTTATATTGTAGACAATTTTGACATTGAAAGTTCTTTTTGAAAAATTGTGTTCAACGATTTTAAAAACATGATAGAAGACTTCTCTTCTATTTTAGAGTAAGCGCACTGAAGCGTACACTTCTATTATATTCGGACACGAGTTTTATATGTACTAGAAATGTACATAAGTCATTGAGAAAAATTATTGGGGAAATGACAAAGTTTGAAAGGCATTTAAAACTCCTGTCGAACTTCATTTACAACCCGTGTCGATGTTTAAATCAACATTTCTAGATTTTCTACCCAAATAAAACCCACCACCCCCCCCCCCCCCCCCCCCAAAAACCCCCCCAACGTAAATGTTATCGATTCCAAGAGACATGTCGAGAAGATTCTTTTTGGTATTTTTGAAATTTTTCTGATTTTATATTTTGTTTTTCTAGGTTTTATATTTTTCTATTCATTTTCAATTTTTTTAAAATCAAAATATAAAATAGAACAAAAAATATTACAAATTGATGTTTGATGGGATCAAGCATATTCGAATTGCTATAGCCTCCAGTTCATCTGGAGTCAAACATCTCATACTGAGTCGTCTGACAAGATACTTAAACCTATCTTCCGATAAAGCTTTAGTAAACAAGTCAGCTAACTGGTATTCAGTTCCGACAAAGAATAATTCAACAATACCCTTTTCAACATGTTCCTTTATGAAGTGATATCTGACATCGATGTGCTTGGTACGGGAATGCTGGACTGGATTGCACGAGATGGCTATGGCTGCCTTTGAGTCACAATACATAGGTATTTTATCAAAGTGGAAGCCATAATCTGTGAGCTTGGTTCCACCATAGAACTTGTACGCAGCACGCAAATAAAGACACATACTCGGCTTCTGCTGAAGACATTGAGGTGCAGTCCTGCTTTTTGGATGACCAGCTGACTAACTTATCACCACCTAGAAATTGTATGCCACCAGATGTACTCTTACGTGAATCGAGACAGCCCGCGTGATCCGAATCTGAAAAAGCAGTTAGTTCGAAACCGGTGTCCTTCGGATACCAGAGACCCATGTTAATGGAGTCTTTAAGGTACCGAAAGATCCGTTTAACCGCAGTGAGATGTTTCTCAGTCGGTTTCGCTTGATAGCGAGCACAATAACATGTTGCATGTACAATATCTGGTCCTACTTGCTGTTAAGGTACATGGGTGCTTCGACCATACTACGATAATTCGTTTAGTCGACCGATTACCACTCAAGTCAAGCATCAAGGTGTTTTGTAGCCAATTGGTGTACCAATCTATCCCATGAGGTCCATACCATGCTTTTTTAAGTATCTCTGACATACTAGCTGGTTAATAAAGATACCACGAGGAGATTGGTGGATCTGATTCTTAAAAAGAATTTCACTTCCCCCATCATAGACCATATCAAACATGTTGTGCAATAGTTTTCCAATCGTTTTGAAAGGTTTGTTGGGTCATAAACCAAAATTATGTCATCAACGTAAATTTGCACAAGCAATATGTCTTCCCCATGTTTAGTTATGAACAGAGTTGGATCAATAGAACCTTTTGAGAATCCTTTGGATACCAGGAAGTTGGAGAGTTCATCATACCACGCTCTTGGTGCTTGTTTGAGACCATATAATGCTTTCTTGAGATGGTAAACTTTGTCAGGATGATATGGGTCAACAAATCCATCTGGTTGGTTTACGTACACTTCTTCCTTCAGAGGTCCGTAAAGAAATGTTGTTTTAACGTCCATCTGGTATACGGTAAATGATTTGTGTGCAGCGTACGCAATGAACAACCGTACAGCTTCCAACCGAGCAACTGGTGCAAATGACTCTTCGAAATCAATTCCTTCCTTTTGAGCATATCCCTTAGCCACAAGACGAGATTTGTTGCGAATGACAGTATTTTCCTCATCACGTTTGTTTTTCCAGAGCCATTTTAAGTTAATGACATTTTTGCAAAGTGGTCTGTCGACTAATTCCCATACATCTAATCGATCAAACTGATGAAGTTCTTCCTGCATTGAATCAATCCATGCAGAATCATGCAGGCTTCTTTGATTACTTTGGTTCGGTTTTCGACTCACTGGTGAGTGGCGAACTACTTATCTCGCCATCTTTTCTAGCTGACTTCTTTTCTAACTGATTTGAGAAGGATTCCAATGACTTGTTCTAATGGATGATCTTTTTGTCCAACCATGTGCAGAGGGAATGGAGTTGATTAAAAAGTTATGCATGTTTGACGAGTAACATGACATACGATGTCTCCCCTTGTTCTTGTTCCGGTGTACTGAAGATTTGATAAATTCATCATCGTCAAATTGTGCATTTTTTGTATTGGTTTCTGCTTGAGTAATGTTCTCAGGTGCAGTGACAGTGATACTTTGTTAGTTTGATAGTGTTGAATTGAATGTTTCAATGGAGGTTGACTGCAACATCGGTTGTTGAGAATTGTTAGTTTGTTGTGTTTGTTGACGTTATCAGATTAATAGGAGCATGTACAGCGGAAAACTTTGACACAACAGGTAAATTTCATTGAGTAATTCACTGAACCTCGGACTATAAAGCAATTCAGCTCATTTAACGGTTGTTATTGGTGTCAGCAACTAGAGGGGGCGTAGGAGGGAAAAATAGGTCCTAGGGGGAAGAGGGTTGGGGGGTGAGGAGGAGTAAGTAGGGGAGAAGATGGGTGAGGCGGGAGGATAAGTCCCCGGTTTAATGAGGGAATGCACAACAAGGAACACTAGGAGTGTTGAGGAGAGAGATATGCGTACCATAGGTTGAAAGGCAGAGAAGGAAGTAAAGTAGGATTAGAATAGCTGTGTACAGCTGGGAGTTAAAAAACGAGGCGGTAAAATGGGAAAATCGGAATGACAAACGGATGGGGATTGGTGCTCTGAAGGGGGTAGGGTAGAAGTGATGCGGTGATAGACTAAAACAATCACGGATTGAAAGGCGAAAGCAGGGATGGTGATGAGACCAGGGGGAAGTTGTCGTACAGCGTACTACAACTATCCCTGTCACATTACTCCATCCAGGACTGTGTTGTCCAAGGGTGTAGGCCGGGCGGAATAAGATGAGTAGGTGTAGATAAGTTTTGCGTTTTGAAGGTAACCCTTGTTAGTCTTAGAAGTGCGGAAATAAAGAAGGGTAGAGGAAAGGGACTGAAGGTGAGTGTGAGATGCTTTCGCGTTCAGTATTTTAACATCCTAATCTGATGTGGGGACCCAGACGGAACGAGGAGATCGAGGTACATTGTAAACACCAATCCGGGAATCGACGTCAATTCTGGATCGGAGGGGAGGCTGTTTGACTAATGAAATGAGGTGGGCCAGAACACAGTACTGGCAAGGGTAGCCCAATAGCTATGTAAAGTAAAAGGGCGAGGAAGGTCTGTGGTGAGGAAAGTAGACGGGGCGGGACATTGGGTTATTGAGTAATATGTTCCAAGCCTCGAAGTCTCTTCTCCGATTTTTACCTTTATCTTCTCTTTTGGTTTGTCACAGCTTGTCTTTGCTATATTTTGTGTTTTCCTGGTGTTTGTCCGTGGTGGATCAAAACAATTTCTTGACTTGTGGACCGTGACTTAAACTGCTTGTACTCAGTACCCGTGCCGAACATTGTGGACCGGGGTCATAACTGACTGCACCGACCCATAATGAGGCAATACGTCAAAGTTTACATTAATTGTTTCAACTATCATTCTCGTTCTCTGATAATACCCAGAAGCCCCTTTGACTGAGTAGAAATACCCAACAAAAATACATGCATCTCCTTTTCCTTTATTTTATCAAGATTTTCACCATCTCAGCTCGATGTATCAAAAGAACCCAAGTAATGTGAAAGAACTAACTGAGGTTTTTCGGCAATGATGAATGTTAAGTGAGTTTCTCAAGTCCCGCGTAAAAACACGTGAGGGGGTAAGACGTTTGTTGAGTACCAAAAAAGAAACATTCTGATTGAGCAATTGCTTCAGCCCAGAAGAACAAAGGCACTTTAGCGGCGCTTAGGATGTTTGAGCAGCCACAACAAGTATTACGGTTCCCGTCTTACGACAACGCCGTTTTGTTCAGGTGTTCGAGCAGATGACGATTCGTGTTCTGATTACCTCATTTGCAAAGAATGGCATGAAAGTATTTATTAAGAATCCGTCCTTTGTCAGTTCGAACTTTTGTACTTTGAGCATGAAGTCCACTTTGGACAAGTGTGGAGGAATCAATGAGAACTCCAGGTGTCTCGTCTTTGGACCTCAAGAATGTGATCCAGGTATATCGGGAGTAGTCAACAACAAATACGAGAACACTATTTCCTTTCCAATAAAATGCTATCTACCCGCATTGGACCATACATAAGTCCATGTGTAAGAAGTTGTAACGTCTTTTTGAGCGCGGGGTCTCTTAGTGTGAAAAGACTTTTCTTTTGCTTTCCCCAGCTCTAAGAAGACACAGATGATCTTTGATGAAATATCCACTTAGAAGGCCATTTCACAATATTATTCTTGAAAGCAAGTTCATGGAGTCGAAGTTTAAATGAAAATACGTCGATCATAACAATGCTTGAGACGATGTTGCTTTAGCCATTAAGCAAATTGGATTGGGAGTTGTTGAGTCTTGCAGAGAAATGGAATACAAATCTATGCCACGAGAACCTGTGAGAAAATCAATTCCCTTTAAATCACGGATATAACATGTATACTTCCGAAAAGCAACTTCCAAATCCGCATCACAGAATTGACCAACCGAGAATAAATTGTGATTAAGCCCTTCGACATAATAAACCCGTTTAATGGTAATAGTTCCTTGAACCAGATCTCCATAGCCAAGAATTGGTGCAATTTGATCATTTCCAAATTGAACCGTTCCATAAATTTCTCCAACAAAATTTATTTAGAATTTTAGATTTCCGGTCATGTGTTTGAGCACCCAGAGTCTACGATGAATAGAACTATCTCGACGAGCTGCAAAATAATTAGAAGACGATGGAGTATTGGACACAGTGGAACACCTAGGAGTCTTATGTTCCAAAATATTAGCAGTTCTAGATGCATTTCCTGGAGGCATACTAACGTTTGGGTTAACATTTCCTTTTTGAGACTTAGGTTTCCAATTATATCCGGGTGGAGTATACTTAGGATACCACCAACTGCATGTCAACTGACATGCCATGATAAATTCCTATTTAATTTTCTAATTTCTTGACAGTGAGTCTGTTGCAATGGTTTTTCCCCCTTTACTGATGTTGCAACAGATGGTCACATTCTGCTTGGGTTTCATCTAGCTAACTAGTAGGCACAGCATTGGTTGGTTAATCCTAGAATTCACGTCATTTTGCTATAATGTTAGAACACACATATCATGATTTCATTCAGCATACATTTCCACAAGTAACACAGACAAGGTAACATTCGAGGTATAGCATTCAAACTGTCATTACACGCAGTTATAGAACGTTTTATTATTTGAAAACATTAAACTTCCTACGTGGTCCTTCAACTATACTTGCTTCTTCCCTTGACAATTGTTTAGACATGACTCTATCTCCAATGATTGCTCTAAGCTATGGTAGTGCTAACTCTAGTAGTGGAATTACTCCTATAGGAGAAAGACACGCGTTTGTTAGGTTATTCCTAATGTCTTGAGCAACTGAGGTGTTCTAGTGTGAGTAGGCATTTGTGTGCACTTTATACATTCCTTGCAATCACATTGAGTTCTTGACAATTGGCAACATAACCTGAGGCAAATCGTTTATGACTGTTTTTGAAAATCATTAACACATTTTTTGTGTGGTAACTACTTTGACTTTGAGAAATCATTCTTTGGCAAGAGAAACTGAAAAACATACTGGTTTTACCTAAAATGGATTTCTTTGACTTTTAAAAGCATCGGATGTCCAATAACCGATGATTTTTCAAACTTAGTTTTCCACAGATTATTCCTTTCATCTTTCTATGAGTTTTTTTCAACTCACTTAATGCAATCTTTTGTCATTGTAAATTGAGCTTTCAAGTCTTGAATTATCAAATACTGTTCACAAGTTCTTTCAAAATATCTTTTGACTGATTTTCTTTGAAGATTTGTCACATTTTATCTTTCTTTAATACTGATGTAAATCAAGGTATCAAGATTAATCGCATGTTTCTGAAGTGCTCAAAACTCTTGACATTGTTCACTTTTTGAAGCTCTTTTCTCAAGACGTTCACATTTTCCCATGTTTCCAAGTAATCACATTGCAAATTAGTAACTTCATCACAGATCAGGTGTACACACCACGTATTGACAGTCATGTGATCCATAGTAAAATACTCTAAAAGTATCGGTCCCCGATTATCATTCAAAAACTGTTTTTTGTGAATTCTATGAGATATGAGAGTGTCCTACTTTATGGTCAAGAGAATTAAAGTATCTCAAATCAGCACTATTTCCTCGTTCAAGCACAAGTGAAAATTTCTAAGTCCGCATTGAGTCTGCTAATTTGGAGGCAAACTTTTCCTTCTATTGTGTTATGAAGAAAGGTCGATGTTACCAAATATGTATCTTTTGGCATTGTTGTTTTGCAACCGTTCTACCCGCAAAAATCGTGTCAACACTCTTTTAAATCTTGAACATCTTTAGATATTTTACACTTATGTATCCAAGGAATGGATTCATCCATTCGAGTTATTCTAACAAATTTTTTGTTTACGAAAAGACTCTTTAGAAATTTCCTTATTAAAGATGAATGAACTCATCTGACATTTTTGGAAATAGTGGTTTAGCCGACATTTTCTCGTTTGTGGAACGACAAACCAATATCGATTATATCAACTGATCATAACAAACTTCCTGATTAAATCGTCTAATTTTGATCGAACGTCTTTCAGACGAACGATCGTCAGATTCAGGGGCTAACATTAACGCAAGATTATCATTATAGCAACCTATATCATACAGACGAGGATTCGCTCTTTGAGCTTTCTTGAGGAACTCAGGTTTGCAAAACTCGTTTTACAATTACGATTAAACCATATCCACATTGTTTGAACTATTGACCCGTTTTATATACAATATCATTCAAAACCTTGACTTTGTTTTCTAAAGCAATGACTTTATCAGTTCCTTGTCCTTCACGAGTTTTTTAAAGTCTTAATCTAAGCCTCTTTGCTTGTCACTTATTATGGAGATGGATTATTGATGTCACAAAGCTCCCATATTCATAGTCCAAAATCGTTTGATTTAAATCATTTATTTTTTGAGTATATGCATTAGATGACTTTTCAAAATCGATTTTGTATGACATTAAATCCCCTTTGGCTTTTGCATAATCAATTTCCATCTTTGACGCATAATTCACATCATTATACTTATCAAGTTCCGCTGGACTTCTTAAGGTCTTTAAACATCAACTGATAGTCTTGGACAGTTCATTGTTGTTCTATGAATATATTTAGAGATTCTAAACTTTATTCTTAATTTTGAAATCCTCAATTTCACCTTTTCAATTTATCAACTAACTCCTTGATTTGATGATTTCCAAAAAATTATTCGTTTTACTGTCATCAATTCACTTTTAGTTTTTCTGAATAAAAGAAGCAAGCAAATCATCTTCTTAATCAAGAACATCATTTCATCTTGTCATCCTGAACACTATCATAACATATATCCAATGAAACAATAGTGTAGATTGGAGTCACTATGTTCCCCTAATATGTCATTAACAAGATTCAGTTGCTCAGGATGTTTCATTTCCATGGCAAAACACATTATAGTTTGTCATTATTGTTTTGTACCTATGCATGGCTCATCATCAAAGATGTCCGAATTGTCAACTTGATCTGGATAACCTCTTGAAGTTGTGACCATGTACATATAAGGTGCTTCCAATTACCTGATCATCAACTCATCATCAGTATCATCCATCAAAACAGCTTGTCTGCATTCAACTGAAACCCCAACTCCTCTGTTTACACAATAACATCTTTTCCTTGTGATAAGATGCATCCTTTACTTGTTTTGGTTTCTGACATTGCCTTGATACATGCCCATATTCCTTGCAGTTATCACACTGAATCCCAAACTATTGCACAACCGGAGTACCTACATTTTCCCTAGCCTAAACAACATTGACTACCCTCTGATTATCATACCCAGTTCCTCTGTTGATTCTTGGAGAATTACTGAATAGCTCGACTGGAGTTTGATAAGTCGAAGGTTGTTGTTGGTAGGTTTGTAGATTTCTTAAACGAGAGAGAAATTAAAGCCATGAGTTTGTCAATCTCCTTTTCCTTTGACATTTCCTCATCTTCAGTAACCGTAGCAGGTTCTGGATCATAAGTAGGAGCAGAAGAGGTAACATTGCTTTTCCTCTGTTTCTGGAATACTGTTGCGATCTGGTAGAGGAATATTGAGTGTTTTGAGTAAGATTGTTTTTGATTTAGGGTACACTAGTTGTTGTTGAGCAACCCCAAGTGCAAGTGGAATAGCAAGATGGTGCTAGACCCTTTCATTCTTATCTCATTGACTCATTCTGTGTTTGCTTCAAATGTCATAAAGCTTGTGATGGCGACAGTCCTTCAGCTCTTGACTCTGCTTACAAGTGTCACAAACTGCCAATCTGGATGTAGTTGAAGTAAGAACTGAACATACACTGATGATTAAGTAACGTGAACACTGATTTCGGACAAGCTCAATTCATCATCTTGTAAAAACCGTGAGTAATTACGATTCAAGTGATTCACCATCCCGTGATGTAAAATTTTCCAAGACTCGCAATATAAAATTGGTTTCAAGATCTTGACAATTGATTGAATCACCTGGTTTTCAACCTTTTCAATGGCTTCCCATTTCACATAGCATCGGTAAGCATCAACTGTGGAGTAGATAACGTATCTATTCCCTGTGAGAATGATCTGAACGGGCTTCAGATTTACATTCAGTTGATCTCGTATGTCTTGTGAAACATTCTAATATTCTCCACATACCTCTCTGTAGTTGTTTTAGAACACCTTCCAGCAACTGAACTGTTTCTCAGCCCATTGATTACGTGCATGGTGGATTTTGGAGACAATAGTGATGAGTCACTGTTAGGTTTGTGTCAATGTATCTCTGATTCTGATTTCCACTGAACGTAATACCCGGTGCCACATTGGTGGACGATCTTTGCTACCCGCTTCCATTATAGCATTATGAAGAGCATTTGATGATTGAGTTTGCAAATTGTAATTGAATTGACATCTGATGAAGTTGTTGTAAAATGGATACGGATCGAAATGTTTTGAATGATTTTGATTGTGGATTTATAAATAATTAACGTATCACAGGATTTTACAAATCTTTGATTAAAACCGAGAAAAGAATCGTATCTTTCGCGGGATTTTACAAAATCAAGAAGAAACCGTGAATGAATAATTAATTTACGTTGCAAGTATAATTAAGTTGATTGTTGGTTTGATTGGTTGTATGTTAAGTCCAAAATGATGTTTTAAGTCCTTCAAGTTTGTTTGTCTTGATGTCGTATTATATGATGTTCATGAAAGGAAGAATGTCACAATAGCTGCGAGAATAGTCACTGGTATGTTAATGCTGCTACGTTGTTTAGTGCTGCTCGTTTAAAGTTTATACTGCTGGAATTAGTGACGGTCCAGCAACAGATCAGTGATAGTTATATTGTCACAAAAGGCCATGGGAGGAAGGAGACATCAGAGTTGTGACAAGTTAGCGACAGATTTGTTACATAATAAAGTATCGCTAAATGGAATAAGTTAGTAATGTTACGCTTGAGTTTTAAAACTGCCAGAGTCGTTCGACATAGCAGTTAGTACTGCTACTTATGTCCGATATCGGACAAAAGAGCTGTTTGGTTTTCAGATGGATTTGGATCTCGGACAGAACTATTTTTTCAAATAGTTTATTCTTATTGATTTTATGGCTCGTTTTGGATTATTTAAAGATGTGATTATGACGACAATTGAATATTGCTTATTTGATGTTGTAGTTGAGTTTTTTGGATGGGTATTCTTATCATATCCCAAATGGCTTACAACATTTGGAGGTAACTTGTTCGTTCTTACAACGGTGTGACGAAGACTTGTCAAAATCTAGCAAAGGTGTGTGATTTTTCTTATGGTGCTCAAAGCTCACATTTGCTATCACTTTAGTTATGTGTCTCATAGAAGATGAGGATGTTTGTCAAGAGATCGCGATCTACTTATATTTCACAGATTTATTTATAAGTTTGAAGTCACGTGGATAAACAAGACATAAGATACAAGTTTGGAAAATTCTACTTCTTCATCAAATTCGTTATACTCAGTTTTCTTCATCAGTGATCACTACATAGAGCCTATAGAGTTCGAGATTCAAGAGATGGTAAACATATTGATTTCAGGGGAAGCTTATTGATTAAATGTTTAACCATCTACATGAACCACTTGAGGGGAAGTGTTTACATGTTGCATATCTACAAGAAGAACCCTATTAGATGATTACAAAAAGGGGAAGAAGACTACAAGAGATATGGTTTGCATCTTATTATGTGTGGTGGCATGTTCAAGAAGATCTTAAGTCAAGGAGAAGCATTGAAGATTATTTCATACATGAAGATTGTTTTGTAATATCAAATAGGGGAAGATTGTTGGGATATGAGATTTCATGATTACAAAACTAAATATGCAAAAATGAAGAAAGATGAAACAACAAGGACTTAATGTGAAATATTAAGTTAGCTTCCTATGTAAGCTAGGTTTTCTTATAAACCCTAGCATCTCTAGTATATAAAGAGATGTAGGGCGTCTATTAGAATGCATCCATCATAGTTAGATCTCTCCAATGAGAGTCTAGATACACCAAAGAATCATGTGTATTATTAGTTAGCTTATTAGTTAGTTATTAGATAGTGAGTGTAGCCTCAAGGATTGTGGATCCTTGTTACAATTTGTAACCATTTATTCTGATCAAATTAATGGAGGCCTGAATGTTTAGTAGTAAAACATTGTTTAACAACATTACTGTTCTTTATAATTTCCGCTGTGCTTATTAATGTTGTTTGTAAAACTAATTCTAGATATTCCACCCATTACATTAGATACCTTTTACAATATCAAAATGGCTGACGGAAACTTAGTAAGCATAAACATCGTTATTCAGGGTGCAATTCTGACTTTGTTAAACCAACCTTTTGAAATTGATCTTATGCCGATCAAACTTAGTAGTTTCGACGTTGTCATTGGTATGGATTGGTTATCTAAGTATCATGCTAGAATTATTTGTGACGAGAAAGTCACCCACATCCCAATCAACGGTGAAACTTTGATCATCCGAGGTGACCAAAGTAAAACCCGACTACATATTATATCCTGTATAAAAACCAAAAGATATATATCTAAGTTTTCGTAATCCAAGTAATGGAAAAGAAGTCAGACGAGAAAAGGTTAGAAGATATCCCGGTAGTCAGAGAATTTCCAGAAGTTTTTCTTGAAGATCTACCTGGCCTTCCTCTCGTTCGCCAAGTAGAATTCCAAATCGATCTAATTCCAGGAGCGACACCTGTAGCTCGAGCACCTTATAGATTAGCTCCTTCAGAAATGCAGGAACTATCTAACCAACTTCAAGAGTTAGCAGACTAAGGTTTTATCCGACCAAGTACTTCACCCTGGGGAGCTCTTGTCTTATTTGTCAAAAAGAAAGATGGATCTTTCAGAATGTGTATCAATTACCAGGAGTTGAATAAACTTACCATAAAGAATCGTTACCCATTACCCAGGATCGATGACTTATTTGACCAACTTCAAGGTTCGAGTGTCTACTCGAAGATTGACTTAAGATCAGGCTATCATCAACTGAGAGTAAGGGATGAAGATATTCCCAAGACTTCTTTTAGAACAAGATACGGACATTATGAATTTCAAGTAATGCCATTTGGTTTAACTAAAGCACCTGCTGTATCCATGGATCTCATGAACCGTGTGTGTAAACCATACTTGGACAAATTCGTAATAGTGTTCATCGATGATATTCTCATCTACTCTCGTAACAAAGAAGAGCACGCAAATCATCTAAGAATAATCCTAGAATAACTCAAGAAAGAGAGGTTGTATGCCAAGTTCTCCAAGTGTGATTTCTGGATTCATATCGTGCAATTTCTTAGATACTTAATTGATAGTCATGGACTTCATGTTGACCCCGTCAAGATTGAAGCAGTTAAGAATTGAACATCTCCTACTACACCCACAAAAATATGTCAATTCTTAGGACTTGCTGGTTATTATCGGAGATTTATCAAAGATTTCTCGAAGATTGCAAAGTCTTTGACTGAATCAACCTAGAAAAACAAGAAGTATATCTAGGGAAAAGACCAAGAGTCGGCTTTTTAACTACTTAAACAAAAGCTATGTAAAGCTCCAATCTTAGCAATACCAGAAGGAAATGACGATTTTGTTGTTTACTGTGATGCATCCCATCAAGGTCTGGGAGCAGTGTTAATGCAAAGAGAGAAGGTTATTGCATATGCATCCCGACAACTTAAGCCAAATGAAGAAAACTATACCACTCATGATCTCAAATTAGGAGTAGTAGTATTCGCTCTTAAAATTTGGAGACACTATTTGTATAGCACAAAATGTATTGTGTTCACTGATCATAAAAGTCTTCAGCATATCCTTGATCAGAAAGCGTTGAACATGAGACAACGCCGTTGGCTAGAATTGCTTGCAGATTACGATTGTGAAATTCGCTACCATCCTGGAAAGGCAAATGTCATAGCAGATGCTTTAAGCTGGAAGGAACGAATCAAACCACTCCGAGTTAGATCATTAGTTATGACCATTCATCCAAAATTACCATCATAATTTCTCAAAGCTCAAACTGAAGCACTCAAAGAAGAAAACATCAAGGCTAAAAACTTATGAGGAATGGACAAATCATTTAAAATATGTCCTGATGGAACCTGATGTATCAAGAATCAAAGTTGGTTACCACTCTTTTGTAATATGAGAGACTTTATCATGCATGAATCCCATAGATCGAAGTATTCCATTCACCTAGGTTCTGACAAGATGTATCAAGATCTAAAGAAACTCTATTGGTGGCCTAACATGAAGGAAGTCATCATTGAATGTGTTGGCAAATGTTTGACATGTTCTAGAGTTAAATCATAATGTCCGAAGCCATCTGGCTTACTGGTACAACCAGAGATTCCTATGTGGAAGTGGGAGAAAATAACAATGGATTTCATCACAAAACTACCCAAAACCTCAAACGGACATGACACAATCTGGGTCATTGTCGATCGCCTTACCAAATCCGCACATTTCATCCCTACCCGAGAGACAGATAGTATGGAAACCCTTACAAGGTTATACATAAAAGAAATAGTCTCCCGGCATGGAGTGCCAATATCTATCATCTCGGATCGTGACAGTCATTTCACGTCCAGATTCTGGCAATCATTACAAAGTGCTTTAGGTACTCAATTAGACATGAGTACGGCATATCATCCCAAAACTGATGGGCAAAGTGAAAGAACCATCCAAACACTTGAAGACATGCTTCGAGCCTGTGTTATAGATTTTGGAAAAGGATGGGAAAAACACTTACCATTAGTAGAAATTTCTTACAACAACAGTTACCATGCCAGTATTAAGGCAGCACCATTTGAGGCACTTTATGGTCGAAAGTGCAGATCACCTGTTTGCTAGGCAGAAGTTGGAGATGTTCAACTTACGGCACCATAAATAATCCATGAAACCACTGAAAAGATAATGCAAATTCGACAACGCTTGCAAGCTGCAAGATACCGGCAGAGAAGTTATGCCAATATAAGACGAAAGCCTTTAGAATTTCAAGTTGGAGATCGTGTTATGTTAAAAGTGTCACCTCGTAAAGGTGTCATCCGATTCGGAAAACGAGGGAAGCTTAACCCTCGGTACATTGGACCTTTCAAAATCCTTGAACTGATTAGCCCAATGGCATATAAACTTGAGCTTCCTGAAGAGCTCAGTAATGTCCACAATACCTTCCACGTTTCTAATCTAAAGAAATGCTTATTTGACGAATCCCTTGTTATTCTAATGAAAGAGCTTCGGCTCGATGACAAACTCAACTTTGTGGAAGAACTAGTAGAAATCATGGATCGAGAAGTCAAGCAACTGAAACAAAGTCGTATTCCTATAGTCAAAGTAAGATGGAACTCTAAAAGAGGACCAGAATTTACATGGGAATGCGAAGATCAAACTCATGCCAAGTATCCACATCTATTTTCAAACATCACTCTTGCATCCAACTAAATCTCAGGACGAGATTTCTTTTAAGGTAGGGAGACTATAACAACCCGCAATTTTCATCAATGTAATTATCCATCTATTAAACTAGATGCACCGTAATATCTATCTATTATATATATACCACCTTTTTATAGGGAAATTTTTGCTTTATCTCATTATGCAACGTAACTTGCATCTCTAAAGTAAACGAGCTCACGCAACCTCTATCAATGACATTCTATCTATGTTTACATCATGTAAACATTCTAATATGTCAAGTCTATATCATAATATCATTTTTACCAAGTACATTATTCATTTAACGTACTTTTCAAAACGTTATTTCTAAACAAGCATTAAACGTTAACGTTTACATCAAAACCCTAATTATATGTAATGTATACATATAAAATAGATGTACAAGCCTTTAAACATGTGTACAAGTATCAATACACAACATTTGAATATCTTTTTCCTCCTGAATCAAGTTATAACTTTTTAAAGCTCAATGTACAAGTCAATAATGCAAGAAAGTCAAAATAGGTCATATTCCCTCCAAATTCATTCTAGTTTCTTACCATCACTTTAGCACAAGGTACAAACACTTAATGCATGACTTCTAAACCCTGAACCTAAACCCTAATTCAACCTAAAACCCTAATTTAAAACCCTAAACCCTAAACCTAACTCGAATTTAAACCTAAAATCCTAAGTCGAAACCCTAAACCAACCCGGTACCATTTTTCTTTCATTTTGACCTATTTTTAAACTAAGCTAGCATCCTACTACCTCTCAAGCATCACCATGACATCACCAAGCAGCTTATAAGCACCTCTATCACCACCCTTAAGCACCAAGCCTTGCTTTGTTAACTCCTTGTCACTTGTGGTTAGCCGTGACCCTTCAAGTCCCCCACAACCTTCCACCTTGCTAAGCTACACCTACATAGCCCTCAATACTCATTCCTAGCCTCCCTTAGTCATCTATCTATAGCCCTTAACCCTTATCCACCAAGAAAACTTGGGCACCAAGGGTTTTGAACCTTATAAATAGCCGAAACACACACACTCTTCAATCACACCTCAAAAACTTATCACCACTCAAATGGAGTTTTAACAAAGACTAATAAGGATCAAGTAAAGTCCCTAAGCTCATAATAGAAGCCAAGAATCAAGGGAAAGGAACCCTTGAAGTCATTACTGGCATACGAACCTGAAAACCCCATTTCGACCCATTTTAGCTCAAGTAAGGTCAAAATCTTGTTCAATAATCTTATAAATTGTATTAGAATGTTCATAATAATCTTAAGATCATATATGAGCTCTTGTTAAAGCCTTGAATCCTCAAACCCATGTGTTTTTTATTAAAACCCTAAAAATGACCCGTTTTGATTTTCTAGCTAACGAATCCTTTTTCTAAACTTTTGTTACGTTAGAACATCTTATTTTAGCTTATTCTAATAAGCTATAACCTGCAAATATCATTTGGAACCCTAAAATAAGCTTGCATGGCTTTTTGGACTTGATTTGTAAATTATTTCCATGCAAGGGGTATATATCGTAACTTTCTGAAATTTATAACTAAAGGGGCTGAAAATGTCATTATTCCAAAGTTATAACTATAAGGACCTATTTTTCCAAGTTCTAAAGTCAAAGGTTTTAATTATATATACTTTATATATAAAGGACTAAACTTGTAAAAGTTTATAAACCAAGGGTATATATTGCCATTTTTGCAAACTTGAAAATATAAAATATAATATTTTTATATAAATTATAAAAATATATATTAATATTATAAAACTCGATTTTATTAAAACCCGACACATTAATCGTTATTAATCATCAATCGGCGCATTATAAAACAATTACGTTATATATTTAACGTAATCGACTAACTTTTAAAGAAACTTAAAATCTTATCGTAGCACATTAATAGGGAGGTTCATGTAAGGAGTTTCATTTGGGTATACGTTTTAACGAGTTTGCTGGATTTACGATTTAAAGTGTCCTGGCTCCTCAAACGTTTACTACATGACCTCTGAATTATGATGGCCCGAACAGTGATACAATATTTCTATAAAATTAATGAATCAAATATGTATGTAAAACTTTATAAAGTTTTGAAACATAAACAATCAAACTAAGACTTGACATATTACCCCAGGTTGTGTGACGGAGCTGTTACTTTCACTTTATATACTTTTGCCATCAATCGGATTTCCCATGTTAAGGTAAGTTTATAGCCTCACATTTTAAATCTTCTAATGTTTCATAAACCCGCAAGGGGGATACATGCTATAAACCATGAATACGAGTATTTTTCCAACTGTATGCTATCCTGATATATTATTGCCTAAGTCCTTACTTTTGCCATTAGGACCCCACTATCATGAACCGTTAATTACTTTTCGGAGTAAGTGCGAATGTTGTGATTAGATTTATTTGGGACTGAGCTTCCCCGTTGGTGTACCTATACTTTCTGGTAACCAAACGCACTTCATTTGAAACACTATGCGGGTGTTTGGCAAAGGCACCCGTTGGGGCAATTTATTGTGATTATTGATTATCTCAAGGTCTTATTGCATGAGCTTCGAGCAATAATACTGTTTTCTATAATAATTGTACTCATTGCAATTATTACACTTATGGGTGTATAACAACGTAACCCACTATTGAACTTGTATTCAAATTGTTTAATATAAACCTATGAATTTCACTCAACCTTTGTGTTGACTTTTTAGCATGTTTATCTCAGGTAACTGAGCACCTTATGGCACAGAGTGGCACGAACTTGAAGATGACTAAACTGTTATCATTCAAACTTTATGTTTTCATGTAGATTTTGGGACCTCTGTTTGTAAAAACTCTGATGAAATTATGAATGATAACTTATCTTTTAAAAGCGTCTCTTTTGAGTCGTTTTCTATGATTATGACTATTGTACTATGAAATAATACCCTAGATTAGCTTCCGCTACTATATGTCAAAAATGGAGGTGTTATAGGATGCATCACAAAAACAAGTTCTAGAATTTAATATGCTACCGGTACACTCTCATCATCCTAAAATAACCGATACCAATGTTCTAGAAAAGGCAACAAAACCACATATACACATCGGTAATGACGGAATAGACACACATGATTGCTCACTCCTTAACTAAAACAAGCTAAAGGTATAATATATAAGGGCGAACCTCACATTGTTGTGGTGGAATATTGAGGGTTTTTGTGCAAGTCATATACATTCCTATCCATGGGACGCTAGTAATACTCGGTTTTCGATATATTACCTATCTTTTTAAGGACAAAGCAAATGGCAAATGAAAGAATAGTTTCTAAGGCTTATTTCCCTCCTACACTTAAGTTGAACATTGTCCCTAATGTTCTCTAGAAGTTCCCGTTGAAACATATAAAGGGAAAAGAAAACAAGGAAAAGAAACTAGTACTCCCCTGGTTTACTTAATAATGGAGAAGAAACATGTGATAACTGGTTAAATCGTCCTCCGAGAATCATTCAATGAAACTTCCTAAGAACTTCCAAAATTCTTCTCATCAAATATAACATGTAATCAAAGACAAAGACAACTATACCAAGCAAAAAATGTGCGAATTACCAATATACAATATGAATTTAGGGTTCGACTCGATAGATAGGATCAAAGAATTGTTAAACCCATTAAGTTTTGTAGGTTTAAAACAGAAGAAGACATATATTAAATGTTGCGCAAGTTTTATTTTCAAAAATAATTAAAAACTTTAAGTTTTCTGGACCTGGGCATTTGACACCGTCACAGGTGTCGTAGTGAAGGCGTCGCGGGTTAAATGTAACGCCGTCTCCATAGTATGTTGATGTCTCGTTGTGTAGGTGTTATTTATGTATTAAGTTTTACTATTTATTTTATGCCGACTATACCTAAAAACAACACTTTAACGGGTAAGTAGGGTATCGATCACTAAGAGCGAGAGCGTTAATTCCTAATTCTATCAGTATTTTAGTTATCTAAGTTAAACCTAAAACTAATGCAACAAGGGGGTTTCATCCTGAGAGACTACTATTTTGTATATCTAACCTAAGGTTTTAATGACAAGTAAAGCAATAAACACACACAAGAAGACAAGCAAACAATAGAGGAACGGTCGAGAACTAATGTAAGGAAAATGAATTGACCATGAATAATCTGATAAAACACAGGTTTGTTTATTAGTGCAATGATTGTCTTATCTCGAAGGGCATATCATTCCTAGACTTAGGCGGTACTTCTTCCTAAGACCTAGACACGCTAATTCTGTCACAATTAAATGCATCCGCATAAAGTAAGCATTTGTTGATTATAATCTATCTTAGGATCTAAGTAATTGTACTCTTACTAAACCCTAGCTCATCGAGACTTTACCCACTTACTGCTTAACGGCTCTTTATATACTAGTAATCCACTGTCCGAGTCCTTACCAATAGAATAAGAATGTACTCGTTGATACCAAGGTCACCTTATGGCTTAACTAAGCTCACTAATCTAAAGGAAAAGATAGGTCAATATTTGTGATCCTATGATTCTAGATATATAAATTGCATTATTGAGAGCTATCCCAGACTCTTAGCCTATGCCCAAACAACACGGAAGTTGCAGCGCATTAAATATTTAGGACTAGACCTAGTTGAATGATAGGTCGCACACTTAAGCACGTAAACAAATATAAATTGATAAACATAAACAACAATCAACGATAAATTAAGCAATCATTATAAACAAACCAAACATTAAATCTTCATAGACATGGCTGATACCTAAAGGTATCAGCCGATAGTCATTGTAAAAATACACAAAGTTTGATATATGAACGATTAAAGTAAAGAAACCTCAATCGAACGCGTATTCGGTTTCCCGAAGATTACAAGAGTTTTCCTATGATGTTGAGGCTCTTTTCTGACCTTCTAGGCTCTTCTGATCGTCTCTCGGTCGACTTGGTGGTTTAGGGATTCACTTGCATGATTAAAACTGAGTTTAGGGTAGTCTATTTATAGTGTATGGAATCGCGTCGATAAGCCATATCCATCCATGTGGGATACGGCGTATTGTGTATTTCTTGGAGTAAGAACCACGTTTGATATCTTCTAGAATATTTTATTACTATATTATGGATACGGCGTATAGGGGTTTCCTGGATACGGCGTATTGGTCTTTATGTCTTCGTGGTTTCTTGTGAAGTTTAGGCACGGATACGCCGTATTTACTTGATGGATATGACGTATTGCGGTAAAACAAGTTGAATCTTCTTCATTGACCAAAGTATTTAATACGGCATATCGTTGATGTGGATACGACGTATTCTTCAAAGTCAGACAATGGTATTTTGATTCGTCAAAGTCTTGGATACGTCGTATAGGTCTAGAATAATACGGCGTATTGGTTGTCAGATTAGTAGACTTTCTCGAACTCTTCGTTATGCTCTCAAATGCGTGCCTTTTAGCATGACTTCACCAAGTACTCCCTAAATACTGCAATTCTCAAATACAAACGATTAAGTAACAATTCTTTGCAATAACTATACAAAATGGGTTAATAACATGGGATAAATGATGCTATAAAATAGACGTTATTTGATGTCATTAAATATCTCCTAACTTGAATCCTACTTGTCCTCAAGTAGCCTTTAGAAGTTTACAAAAATGTATCCCTAAGGATATTTTCCGTTAAAGCATTTATTCGATCTATTACAAGTACACAACCAAACACCTTACGAAATAGGAAGATGAAAACACTCAAATCACTCAACTAATCTATGTGGTAACATGTAACTAATTCGCTCAATTGCTCAGTCGTGATGAGTATTCTATCATAAACTTGGCAAGGATACACATCTCCACCACTAAATCCATGGAGTAAAAAATTTATAAAGGTAAATATGGGTGTTTGTATAGAAAGGCGTACCGTTTGATC
>BQNB010061761.1:0-36355 GCA_026074375.1 Tanacetum coccineum
TTATGCATAGGGAAATGTCCTTTGCTTTGGTTTTGTTTTTGTTTCCAAGTCAAGGTCTTTCTTGGTGGGGGTTTGTCCCACTTAGAAATTTCTTGGGATTTTTGTTTGTAAATAACCCCTCATTTTAATATATTTATTTTGCCTTTGCCAAAAAAAAAAACTTAAGTCATCATTTGAGTATTTCATTGGGTATAAGCCCTTTACCCAAAACAAGATACCTTTGGCGAACAAATTTGCTAGACATAACTTTCGTCAACATTTGAGCATTTCATCGGGTATAAACCCTTTACCCAAACAAGATACCTTTGGCGAGCAGATTTGTTCGACATAACTTCCGTCATCATTTGGGCATTTCATCAGCGATAAACCTTTTACCCAAAACAAGATATCTTTAGAAAGCAGATTTGGTCGACATAACTTTCGTCATCATTTGAGCATTTCATCCGGTATAAACCTTTTACCCAAAACAAGATACTTTGGCGAGCAAATTTGCTCGACATAACTTTCGTCATCATTTGAGCATTTCATTAGGTATAAACCCTTTACCCAAAACAAGATACCTTTGGAGAGCAGATTTGCTCGACATAATTTTCGTCATCATTTGAGCATTTCATCCGGTATAAACCCTTTACCCAAAACAAGATACCTTTGGCGAGCAGATTTGCTCGACATAACTTTCATCATCATTTGAGAATTTCATCGGGTATAAACCCTTTACCCAAAACAAGATACCTTTGGCGAGCAGATTTGTTCGACATAACTTCCGTCATTATTTGAGCATTTCATCAGCTATAAACCTTTTACCCAAAACAAGATACCTTTGGAGAGCATATTTGCTTGACCTAACTTTCGTCATCATTTGAGCATTTCATCCGGTATAAACCCTTTACCCAAAACAAGATACTTTGGCGAGCAAATTTGCTCGACATAACTTTCGTCATCATTTGAGCATTTCATTGGATATAAACCCTTTACCCAAAACAAGATACCTTTGGAGAGCAGATTTGCTCGACATAACTTTCGTCATCATTTGAGCATTTCATCTGGTATGAACCCTTTACCCAAAACAAGATACCTTTGGTGAGTAGATTTTCTCAACATAACTTTCATCATCATTTAAGCATTTCATCGGGTATAAACCCTTTATTCAAAACAAGATACCTTTGGCGAGAAGATTTGCTCGACATAACTTTCAGCATCATTTGAGCATTTCATCGGGTATAAACCCTTTACCCGAAACAAGATACCTTTGGCAAGCAAATTTGCTCGACATAACTTAAGTCTTGATTTGACCATTTCATTGGGTATAAGCCCTTTACCCAAAACAAGATACCATTGGCGAGCAGATTTGCTCGACATAACTTTCGTCATCATTTGAGCATCTCATCGGGTAAAAACCCTTTAACTAAAACAAGATACCTTTGGTGAGCAGATTTGCTCAACATAACTTTTGTCATCATTTGAGTATTTCATCGGGTATAAATCCTTTACCCAAAACAAGATACCTTTTGCGAGCAGGTTTGTTCGACATAACTTCCGTCATCATTTGAGCATTTCATCAGCTATAAATCCTTTACCCAAAACTAGATACCTTTGGAGAGCAGATTTGCTCGAAATAACTTTCATCATCATTTAAGCATTTCATCCGGTATAAACCCTTTACCCAAAACAAGATACCATTGGCGAGCAGATTTTCTCGACATAACTTTCATCATCATTTGAGAATTTCATCCGGTATAAACCTTTTACCCAAAACAAGATACCTTTGGCGAGCATATTTGCTCGACATAACTTTCAGCATCATTTGAGCATTTCATCGGGTATAAACCATTTACCCAAAACATGATACCTTTGGCGAGAAGATTTGCTCGACATAATTTTTTTCATCATTTGAGCATTTCATCGGGTATAAACCCTTTAACCAAAACAAGATACCTTTGGCGAGCAGATTTACACCACATAACTTATGTTATCATTTGAGCATTTTGTCGGGTATAAACCCTTTACCCAAAACAAGAAACCTTTGGCGAGCAGATTTGCTCGACATAACTTTCGTCATCATATGAACAATTTATCTGGTATAAACCCTTTACACAAAACAAGATACCTTTGCAGATTTGCTCGAAATAACTTTCGTCATCATTTTAGCATTTCATCGGGTATAAACCCTTTACCTAAAACAAGATACCTTTGGCTAGCAGATTTTCTCAACATAAGTTTCGTCATCATTTGAGCATTTCATAGGGTATAAACCCTTTAGCCAAAACAAGATACCTTTGGAGAACAGATTTGCTAGACATAACTTTCGTCATCATTTGAGCATTTCATCGGGTACAAACCCTTTACCAAAAACAAGATACCTTTGGCAAGCAGATTTGCTCGTCATAACTTTCATCATCATTTGAGCATTTCATCGACTATAAACCCTTTACCCAAAAAGAGATACCTTTGGCGAGCAGATTTGCTCGACATAACTTTTGTCATCATATGAGCAATTTATCTGGTATAAACCCTTTACACAAAACAAGATACCTTTGGAGATTTGCTCGACATAACTTTCGTCATCATTTGAGCATTTCATCGGGTATAAACCCTTTAACCAAAACAAGATACCTTTGGCGAGCAGATTTGCTCGACATAACTTTCGTCATCATTTGAGCATTTCATCGGGTATAAACCTTTTACCCAAAATAAGATACCTTTGGCGAGCAGATTCGCTCGACCTAACTTCTGTCATTATTTGAGCATTTCATCGGCTATAAACCCTTTACCCAAAACAAGACACCTTTGGAGAGCAGATTTGCACGACATAACTTTCGTCATCATTTGAGCATTTCATCAGGTATAAACCCTTTATCCAAAACAAGATACCTTTAATGAGAAGATTTGCTTGACATAACATTCGTCATAATTTGAGCATTTCATCCGGTATAAAACCTTTACCCAAAACAAGATACCTTTGGCGAGCAGATTTGCTCGACATAACTTACGTCATCATTTGAGTATTTCATTGGGTATAAGCCCTTTACCCAAAACAAGATACCTTTGGCGAGCAGATTTGCTAGACATAACTTTCGTCATCATTTGAGCATTTCATCGGGTATAAACCCTTTACCCAAACAAGATACCTTTGGCGAGCAGATTTGTTCGACATAACTTCCGTCATCATTTGAGCGTTTGATCAGCTATAAACCCTTTACCCAAAACAGGATATATTTGGAGAGCAGATTTGCTCGACATAACTTCCATCATCATTTGAGCATTTCATCCAGTATAAACCCTTTACCCAAAACAAGATACTTTGGCGAGCATATTTTCTCGACATAACTTTCGTCATCATTTGAGTATTTCATTGGGTATAAACGCTTTACCCAAAACTAGGTACCTTTGGCGAGCAGATTTGTTCGACATAACTTTCATCATCATTTGAGAATTTCATCGGGTATAAACCCATTACCCAAAACAAGATACCTTTAGCGAGCAGATTTGTTTGACATAACTTCCGTCATCATTTGAGCATTTCATGAGCTATAAACATTTTACCCAAAACAAGATACCTTTGGAGAGCATATTTGCATGACATAACTTTCGTCATCATTTGAGCATTTCATCCGATATAAACCCTTTACCTAAAACAAGATACTTTGGCGAGCAAATTTGCCCGACATAACTTTCGTCATCATTTGAGTATTTCATTGGGTATAAACTCTTTACCCAAAACAAGATACCATTGGAGAGCAGATTTGCTAGACATAACTTTCGTCATCATTTGAGCATTTCATCCGGTATAAACCCTTTACCCAAAACAAGATACCTTTGGAGAGCAGATTTGCTCGACATAACTTTGATCATCATTTAAGCATTTCATCGGGTATAAACCCTTTATTCAAAACAAGATACATGTGGCGAGAAGATTTGCTCGACATAACTTTCGGCATCATTTGAGCATTTCATCGGGATAAACCTTATACCCGAATCAAGATACCATTGGAAAGCAGATTTGCTCGACATAACTTACGTCATGATTTGAGCATTTCATTGGGTTTAAGCCATTTACCCAAAACAAGATACCATTGGCGAGCAGATTTGCTTGACATAACTTTGTCATCATTTGAGCATTTCATCAGGTAAAAACTCTTTAACCAAAACAAGATACCTTTGGCGAGCGGGTTTGTTCGACATAACTTCCATCATCATTTGAGCATTTCATCGGCTATAAACCCTTTTACCCAAAACAAGATACCTTTGGAGTGCAGATTTGCTCGACATAACTTTCGTCATCATTTGAGCATTTCATCCGGTATAAACCCTTTATTCAAAACAAGATACCTTTGGCGAGCAGATTTGCTCAACATAACTTTCGTCATCATTTGAGCATTTCATAGGGTATAAACCCTTTACCCAAAACAAGATACCTTTGGAAAGCAGATTTGCTCGACATAACTTTCGTAATCATTTGAGCATTTCATCGGGTATAAACCCTTTACCCAAAACAAGATACCTTTGGCGAGCAGATTTGATCGACATAACTTTCGTCAACATTTGAGCATTTCATCAAGTATAAACCCTTTACCCAAAACATATACCTTTGGCATCTGATTTACTCGCATAACTTAAGATATCAGTTGAGCATTTCATCGGGTATAGAACCCGTTAGCCCAAAACAAGCTCACCTTTGGCGATCAGATTTGCTCACATAACTTTCCTCATCAATAATAATCATTTATCAGGTATAAACCCTTACCCAAAACAAGATACCTTTGGCGAGCAGATTTGATCGACATAACTTTCGTCATCATTTGAGCATTTCATCGGGTATAAACCCTTTACCCAAAACAAGATACCTTTGGCGAGCAGATTTGCTCGACATAACTTTCGTCATCATTTGAGCATTTCATCGGGTATAAACCTTTTACCCAAAACAAGATACCTTTGGCGAGCAGATTTGTTCGACATAACTTTCGTCATCATTTGAGCATTTCATCGGCTATAAACATGTGAAACCCCGAATTTTAAATGTCACTACTTAATTTAAATTAACAGTTAAATCTTGAAATTTTAATTATTTATTTTATCTTCTTAAGCGATTTTTAATAAAATCGTCAATTTTAAAAATCCTCGCGAGAAATTATAAAATATTTCTTTCCGTCATGTCAATCGAGAAATCACGAATGCCATCTTTTAAACCGTTAGGATTTATTTATTTTACTTTAATTATTTTTATTTTTATTTTTTGCCTTTTTCAAAGTCGACTATAAGACGATCACAACTTGCATTTTTAATAAAAAGTACGGGTTAAGTAAAATTTTGTGGCAGGGATCACTCAAAAACAAGGTTATACAAAATCTAGCCCAATTGAGCCCTCTCATACACCTTAATGCCGTCGGCCCCAAACAACCCTCCCAACTCTTTTATAAAATTTAGCCCACTTTCCCCTTATTTTTATCAAACCAAGTTTATAAGCCCAACTACACCCCTAATATTTTTATCTAACCCAATAAATATACATACTCAGTTATACAAAGCACATAGTTTCCAACGATTTTCTTTTTCTCTGCTCTTCTCCCTTGTTCGACGCCAAACAGCACCAAATCATCACCATCAACAATCAAACATCAACAAATCACCTTATGAATCACGACCATAACACCTATAATAACCCTTATCATCTCTCTAGTTATAATTCACCATGCAAGGGACTTTCAAGAAAATTTGATTTTTATAAAAATTAATCAACTCCAATGTTATTAATTATTAAGAAGAGGAGGGTCTGGGATTATCCTAGTTGAATTAAGTATTGTGGTACAAGAAAAAGTTAGGGTTTTGGTGTTTGGGACCTTGTATCCGCGGGCCAAATTCAAAAAAACCATACGGGAATTGTTTGATCATCTACCATTATCTATTGTGCTAGACATTGTGAGAAAAATAACGTTAAATTTCAATTGATTAAATATATATATGATACATGTTATGAAATTGAATGTTGAGAATCCTTATTAGTGCAAGCATAATAGGTTATTGAGGGTCAATAAAAATCAATTTAGCATATTGAGGATGATCGGTTAGCCTAGTTTAGCCGTGTTGAGAAAGTATTTGATGCGAGAAAAATGGTGAATTGAAGGTGGTTTATTAAACACATTTAGACCAGAAAGTTCAGGAGATTGTGGGAAAAATTCGTGATGTGATTGGAACAAGTTTTCGACTAGGAATAGCGTAGGCCTTCTTCATAGCTTCGGCGGCTCTAATTCGCGCGACTTAACTCTAAAAAAAACGAATCCTAGCGCTAGTTTGAAGTTAAAAAACGATTCGGCAAAAATTCTGCATACCCTGTTTTGAATCCGAAATTTAGGCAGACTTTAGGAGGTCATAACTCGGTCAATGCCGATAGCAAAGATAATTTTGCTAGACATTTTAGATAAACGTACGTCGAATGTACTTTCCCTACGAACTAGGCCTTATCGAATTTCCTAGATTTTAAGTGGGTCAAAATGCAATAGCAAACTGGTTGCCAAAACTGGTTCGCTGTCCAAAAATTCAGTTGTAGTAAAAGACTGTGCAGCTGGTCAAACATTATATTTTTTCTATGAAATTTGAACTGAAAGTTTGTCCATTATACGATTGTTGAACCTTCTGGAATTTTTTCCAGATTTTTGTGATTTTTTTTCAAAGGCCATCGATGTCCTACATTTACAAAGTTTCTGCAGAACCAAAACTGGGCATTGTACATTGTATCATTCTTTGAAAGTAGTTGTGATGAACATTGAGTTTAACGCCAACTATAGTGAGTTATCAATATACATAGGTGTTTATACATAAGATATGGACAAGAGATAAAGTCATTTGGTGTTTCGTTAGTCGATATTTAGTAACTAGAAAAATTGGCAAAATTTTAGAAAATGCAAGTTAGAAGATTTTTAAGTTGTCATGGATTCTCGACATGGAATATTTATACATTTATGATTAAAATACAATGTTAAAAAGTATTGTTGTTATATGTAAAAACGTATACTCATGTTTATTAAAGTTAATCCTAAAACATGATGATTTTATTTCTATAGTCGAGTTTAACTTGTCGCTTCCTTCTTTTCACGAAGTGATTTCTCGAATGACAACTTCTTATCATGGTGAGTTTCATAACTCGCCTTATCTACATACCTTGATTTCTAAAACCTGCAAGGGATGCATGCTTTACTTTTTAAAATAGAAACAAAAAAGTTTTCCGTAATCTGGACCCAAATAATATGCATTATAATTTAGTACCTATACGGAAAGACCTAAATCATGAACCGCAACTGCCTTTATGGGGGAACCTATGGTAATAAATAGGCCTATGGGGTGACTCCCCGTCCGGGGTATGAATCCTTTTGAATCACCCACTTGCAACGGATATATTATCTGAGATGTATAGGTATAAGGCGCTAATACCTCATCGAAAGGGGCAAACTATATTGTATTGTCAAAGTTTTCGTTGTCCCACGGCTCAATGCTTAATTATATATATATAACTTGTTTGATCCACAAGTTTCTTCAATGATTAAATGTTTGTGTTCTAATCTTATTGTTTCATTAAACCTATGAATTTCACTCAACGTTTGTTGACTTTTTAAGCATGTTTATCTCAGGTAATCAGGGCTAAGGACTTGGAGCTGGAATAAAGAGGAGGAAATGGCGCGTGCAAATGTTTTTGTTAAGTTATAAAATTTCCATTCCTCGAACAATGTTTTTACCTTTTGTTAAGACGGGTTGTTATGTTTATGTTTGATTGGGACCAAACTGCACTCTGACACTCATATTTTGGAATGGAAATGTTTATCAACGTTTCTTTATGAGTCGTTCTATATAATTATGACTGTTGTACGTATTATTAACACCCCATTATCGGACCCGAATATACTATAAATTTGGGGGTGTTAAAAAACCCTTTATCCAAAACAAGATACCTTTGGCGAGAAGATTTGCTCGACATAACTTTCGTCATCATTTGAGCATTTCATCAGGTATAAACCCTTTACCTAAAACGAGATACCTTTGGCGAGCAGATTTGCTCGACATAATCTTTATTTCGATATAAAGATTGGTATCAAGAGCCATAAGTTATAGAGAACTATGGTATTTTTCAAAAACCTAAACTATAACTTTATTTTATTTTTCTAATCTTCGCTTGCTAAATACTCCTCGTGGTTCCCGCTCAAGTCATGATAAGTGATTACCATTTTAGTATTCTTTCTTTATGAATTCATCATTGTTTAGTATTTATTAAATAAATACTATAATTTATATTGAAATATACTCTGATTATCAAACTTTATATTAAAGTTTTATATTTAACTTCATGATTAAAATTATTAAAAATTTTCCAAAAAAAAATTATTATAAAATTTAAATCATATATATCTTCAAATAAATTAATAAAAATTATCAAAATTATTATAATTCCATGATGGGTTCTGGACAGTTTTTTAGTTATTTGAGTTTTCAAGTTTATACTTGTATTTGGGATATATGTCTTCATTGAAATATTGGTTTCTGGTATGGCTTTAAAAGTGATTGGCATAAAGTTGGAATGGAGTTTGAAATCAGAACCTGGACTAGAATCTTGATTCATGATGTTGGCAGGTGTTCTATGTCTGGTTTTGATTTATGTAAAATCCTCTATTCCTTGTTTTGTGTCAAGATAATTATTCGGGTTCTTATTTTCCTTTGGTGGCTTGAAGAGTATCAAGATGTCAAGTTGTATGAAGATTTAGGATGCTGCATGTACTGTGTTATTTTGCTTCAGGATGATGAGAAGATCCAAATAAGTGTTGTTCTCTTTTTTCCTCTTTTTAGGTTTTTCCCATTGGGTTTTACTAAGGGAGGTTTTTTTAAGGAGGCAAACTCATTTGGATGGCGTTTTCTATGCACTTCTTTATGCTTATGGATTGTTTGGATATGGTATTATTTGTTGCTCATGTATTCTAGTTCTTAAGCTTACTATTTTGGGCTCTATGTGTGGTGATGTTTCAAAGTATGTCGGTTGGTCTCGGCATATGTTTTGATTGATTCAGAAGCAAATAGTTTCCTTTTATAAGCTTTATTTTCCTTTTATTGTATTTGTTTTAGTTTGTATTTTTGAGAATGGGGATTGTCCATTGCCATTTGTTTTTTGATTTCTAAGCCAAAGTTTGTTATTGAGGGATGTGTCCTATTCAGCTTTTCTTTTGTGCTTATCTTGTATTAACTCTTTTATTCCTTGCTTATAAAATTTACCTTTAAGCAACAAAAAAACAAGATACCTTTGGCGAGCAGATTTGCTCGACATAACTTTCATCATCATTTGAGTATTTCATCGGATATAAACCCTTTATCCAAAACAAGATACCTTTGGCGAGAAGATTTGCTCGACATAACTTTCGTCATCATTTGAGCATTTCATCAGCTATAAACCCTTTACCCAAAACAAGATACCTTTGGAGAGCATATTTGCTCGACATAACTTTCGTCATCATTTGAGTATTTCATCCGGTATAAACCCTTTACCCAAAATAAGATACCTTTGGCGAGCAGATTTGCTCGACATAACTTTCATCATCATTTGAGAATTTCATCCGGTATAAACCTTTTACCCAAAACAAGATACCTTTGGCGAGCAGATTTGCTCGACATAACTTTCAGCATCATTTGAGCATTTCATCGGGTATAAACCCTTTACCCAAAACAAGATACCTTTGGCGAGAAGATTTGCTCGACATAATTTTTGTCATCATTTGAGCATTTCATCGGGTATAAACCCTTTAACCAAAACAAGATACCTTTGGCGAGCAGATTTACACCACATAACTTACGTTATCATTTGAGCATTTTGTCGGGTATAAACCCTTTACCCAAAACAAGATACCTTTGGCGAGCAGATTTGCTCGACATAACTTTCGTCATCATATGAGCAATTTATCTGCTATAAACCCTTTACACAAAACAAAATACCTTTGCAGATTTGCTCGACATAACTTTCGTCATCATTTTAGCATTTCATCGGGTATAAACCCTTTACCTAAAACAAGATACCTTTGGCTAGCAGATTTTCTCAACATAACTTTCGTCATCATTTGAGCATTTCATAGGGTATAAACCCTTTAGCCAAAACAAGATACCTTTGGAGAACAGATTTGCTCGACATAACTTTCGTCATCATTTGAGCATTTCATCGGGTACAAACCCTTTACCCAAAACAAGATACCTTTGGCGAGCAGATTTTCTCGACATAACTTTTGTCATCATATGAGCAATTTATCTGGTATAAACCCGTTACACAAAACAAGATAACTTTGCAGATTTTCCCGACATAACTTTCGTCATCTTTTGAGCATTTCATCGGGTATAAACCCTTTAACCAAAACAAGATACCTTTGGCGAGCAGATTTGCTCGACTTAACTTTCGTCATCATTTGAGAATTTCATCGACTATAAACCCTTTACCCAAAACAAGATACCTTTGGCGAGCAGATTTGCTCGACATAACTTACGTCATCATTTGATCATTTCATCGGGTATAAACCTTTTACCCAAAATAAGATACCTTTGGCGAGCAGATTCGCTCGACCTAACTTCCGTCATTATTTAAGCATTTCATCGGCTATAAACCCTTTACCCAAAACAAGATACCTTTGGAGAGCAGATTTGCTCGACATAACTTTCGTCATCATTTGAGCATTTCATCAGGTATAAACCCTTTATCTAAAACAAGATACCTTTAACGAGAAGATTTGCTTGACATAACATTCGTCATCATTTGAGCATTTCATCCGGTATAAACCCTTTACCCAAAACAAGATACCTTTGGCGAGCAGATTTGCTCGACATAACTTACGTCATCATTTGAGTATTTCATTGGGTATAAGCCCTTTACCCAAAACAAGATACCTTTGGCGAGCAGATTTGCTAGACATAACTTTCGTCATCATTTGAGCATTTCATCGGGTATAAACCCATTACCCAAACAAGATACCTTTGGCGAGCAGATTTGTTAGACATAACTTCCGTCATCATTTGAGCATTTGATCAGCTATAAACCCTTTACCCAAAACAGGATATCTTTGGAGAGCAGATTTGCTCGACATAACTTCCGTCATCATTTGAGCATTTCATCTGGTATAAACCCTTTACCCAAAACAAGATACTTTGGCGAGCATATTTTCTCGACATAACTTTCGTCATCATTTGAGTATTTCATTGGGTATAAACCCTTTACCCAAAACAAGATACCTTTGGAAAGCAGATTTGCTCGACATAACTTTCGTCATCATTTGAGCATTTTATCCGGTATAAACCCTTTACCCAAAACTAGATACCTTTGGCGAGCAGATTTGTTCGACATAACTTTCATCATCAATTGAGAATTTCATCGGGTATAAACCCTTTACCAAAAACAAGATACCTTTGGCGAGCAGATTTGTTCGACATAACTTCCGTCATCATTTGAGCATTTCATCAGCTATAAACCTTTTACCCAAAACCAGATACCTTTGGAGAGCATATTTGCATGACATAACTTTCGTCATCATTTGAGCATTTCATCCGATATAAACCCTTTACCTAAAACAAGATACTTTGGCGAGAAAATTTGCTCGACATAACTTTCGTCATCATTTGAGCATTTCATTGGGTATAAACCCTTTACCCAAAACAAGATACCATTGGAGAGAAGATTTGCTCGACATAACTTTCGTCATCATTTGAGCATTTCATCGGGTATAAACCCTTTTCCCAAAACAAGATACCTTTGGCGAGCAGATTTGCTCGACATAACTTTCGTCATCATTTGAGCATTTCATCGGGTATAAACCCTTTTCCCAAAACAAGATACCTTTGGCGAGCAGATTTGCTCGACATAACTTTCGTCATCATTTGAGCATTTCATCGGGTATAAACCCTTTATTCAAAACAAGATACCTGTGGCGAGAAGATTTGCTCGACATAACTTTCGTCATCATTTGAGCATTTCATCGGGTAAAAACCTTTTACCCAAAACAAGATACCTTTGGCGAGCAGATTTGCTTGACATAACTTTCGTCATCATTTGAGCATTTCATCGGGTAAAAACCTTTTAACCAAAACAAGATACCTTTGGCGAGCGGGTTTGTTCGACATAACTTCCGTCATCATTTGAGCATTTCATCGGCTATAAACCCTTTTACCCAAAACAAGATACCTTTGGAGAGCAGATTTGCTCGACATAACTTTCGTCATCATTTGAGCATTTCATCGGCTATAAACCCTTTTACCCAAAACAAGATACCTTTGGAGAGCAGATTTGCTCGACATAACTTTCGTCATCATTTGAGCATTTCATCCGGTTTAAACCCTTTTCCTAAAACAAGATACCTTTGGCGAGCTGATTTGCTCGACATAACTTTCGTCATCATTTGAGCATTTCATTGGGTATAAACCCTTTACCCAAAACAAGATACCTTTGGCGAGCAGATTTGCTCGACATAACTTTCGTCATCATTTGAGCATTTCATTGGGTATAAACCCTTTACCCAAAACAAGATACCTTTGGATAGCAGATTTGCTCGAGATAACTTTCGTCATCATTTAAGTATTTCATTCGGTATAAACCCTTTACCCAAAACAATATACATTTGGCGAGCAGATTTGATCGACATAAATTTCAGCATCATTTGAGCATTTCATCGGGTATAAACCCTTTACCCAAAACAATATACCTTTGGCGAGCTGATTTACTCCGCATAACTTACGTTATCATTTGAGCATTTCATCGGGTATAAACCCTTTACCCAAAACAAGATACCTTTGGCGAGCAGATTTGCTCGACATAACTTTCCTCATCATATAAGCATTTTATCAGGTATAAACCCTTACCAAAAACAAGATACCTTTGGCTAGCAGATTTGCTCAACATAACTTTCGTCATCATCTGAGCATTTCATAGGGTATAAACCCTTTAGCCAAAACAAGATACCTTTGGCGAGCAGATTTGCTCGACATAACTTACGTCATTATTTGAGCATTTCATCGGGTATAAACCTTTTATCCACAACAAGATACCTTTGGCGAGCAGATTTGTTCGACATAACTTTCGTCATCATTTGAGCATTTCATCGGCTATAAACATGTGAAACCCCGTATTTTAAGGTCACTACTTAATTTAAATTAACAGTTAAATCTTGAAATTTTAATTATTTATTTTATCTTCTTAAGCAATTTTTAATAAAATCGTCAATTTTAAAAATCCTCGCGAGAAATTATAAAATATTTCGTTCGTCATGTCAATCGAGAAATCACGAATGCCGTCTTTTAAACCGTTAGGATTTATTTATTTTACTTTAAATATTTTTATTTTTATTTTTTGCCTTTTATTCATAGTTGACTTAAATCGAGTCAAAACTTGCATTTTTATAAAAAGTGACGGGTTAAGTAAAATTTTGGGCAGGGATTCACTTAATATAACAAGGTTAATACAAAATCTAGCCCAATTGAGCCCTCTCTACACCCTATATCCGGCGGCCTAAACAACCCTCCCAACTATTTATAAAATTTAGCCCACTTTCCTCTTATTTTTATCAAACCAAGTTTATAAGCCCAACTACACCCCTAATATTTTTATATAACCCAATAAATATACATACTCAGTTATACAAAGCACATAGTTTCCAACGATTTTCTTTTCTCTGCTCTTCTCCCCTGTTCGACGCCAAACAGCACCAAATCATCACCATCAACAATCAAACATCAACAAATCATCCTTATAATCACTCCATAACACCTATAAATTAACCCTTATCATCTCTTCTAAGTTATAATTCACCATGCAAGGGACTTTCAAGAAAATTTAATTTTATAAAAATTAATCATCTCCAATGTTATGAATTATTAAGAAGAGGAGGGTCTTGGGATTATTCTAGTGATATTGAAGTATTGTTGTTCAAGAAAAAAATTAAGGTTTTGGTGTTGGGGTTTTGGGGCTGCCGTGGCCAAGAGCAACAAAACCATAGGGGTTTTGTTGTGATCATCTAGCAAATTTCATTCTATACATTGTGGGTAAAAATTTCCTTAATTTCTATTTTGATGAATCATAAATATGAATGCATGTCATAAAAATTACATTGTTGAGAATCCTTATTAGTAATAGCATAATAGGTTATTGAGGTCAATTAAATGATTTAGCATGTTGAGGATGTCGGTTAGGCTAGTTTAGGCGTGTTGAGTATGTTTTTGATGCGAGAAAATGGTGAATTGAAGGTGTTATTAAACACCATTTTAGACCAGAAAGTTCAGGTGAGCGTGGGAAAAATTTGTGTTGCGATTGGACAAGTTTCGACCTAGAAATAGCGTAGGCCTTCTTCAAAGCTTTGCGACGCTAATTCGCGCGACTTGTAACTCTTAAAAACGAATCCTAGGCGCTAGTTTGAAGTTAGAAAAACTTTCGGCAAAAATTCTGCATACCCTGTTTTGAATCCGAAATTTAGGCAGACTTTAGGAGGTCATAACTCGGTCATGCCGATAGCAATGATAGATTTGCAGGACATTTTAGATAACTACGTCGAATGTACTTTCCAACGAACTAGGCCTCATCGAATTTCATGGATTTTAAGTGGGTCAAAAGGCAATTGCAAACCTGGGTGCCAAAACTGGGTTTGCTGTCCTGATTTTCAGTTGTAGTAATAGGCTGTGCAGGCGGGTCAAAACATTATATTTTTCTATGAAATTTGAACTGGAAGTTCCCCATGATATGTGTGACCTTCTGGAATTTTTCCAGATTTTTGTGATTTTTTTTCAAGGGCCATCTGCTGTCCTACATTTACAAAGTTTCTGCAGAACCAAATCTGAGCATTGTACATTGTATCATTCTTTGAAAGTAGTTAAGATGATCATAGAGTTTAACGCCGACTATAGTAAGATAGCAATTCATATAAGTGTTTAGAAATAAGAGATGGACAAGAGATAAAGTCATTTGGTGTTTCGTTAGTCGATATTTAGTAACTAGAAAAATTGGCAAAATTTTAGAAAATGCAAGTTAGAAGATTTTTAAGTTGTCATGGATTCTCGACATGGAATTTTTATACATGTAAGATTATATATACATGTTAATCATGTATTATGATATATATAAAAAAAGTATGCATATTATTATTATTGCTTGATTACTAAAGCATGGTTTATTATCTTTATAGGTCGGGTTTAACTTGTCACTTCCTTCTTTTTCACATGATTTCTCGGTTGGCACTTCTTTTCACGGTGAGTTCATAGCCTCGTCTTTCTACTTCCTTGTTTTCTTAAAAACCCGCGAGGGAGATGCATGCTTTATTTTTTTAAAATAGAACACAAACAGTTTTCCGTATGCTGGACCCGAATAATATGCTTATAATTGAGTACCTATCGCTAAAGACCCTAATATCGCGGAACCGTCAACTGCCTGTGATGGGTGGACACAATGGTAATAAATAGGCTTATAGGGTGACTCCCCGTCCGGGGTATGAATCCTTTTGGATCACTCACTTGTAATGGATATATTATCTGAGATGTATAGGGATAAGGCGATAATACATCATCAAAAGGGGCAAACTATATTGTATGGTCAAAGGTTTTGGTTGCCACGGGCTCAATGCATAATTATATATAAAACTTGTTTGATCCACAAGTTTCTTCAATGATTAAATGTTTGTGTTCTAATCTTACTATTTCATTAAACATATGAATTTCACTCAACGTTTGTTGACTTTTTAAGCATGTTCATCTCAGGTAATCAGGGCTAAGGACTTGGAGCTGGAATGAAGAGGAGGAAATGGCGCGTGCAAATGTTTTTGTTAAATTATAAAATTTCCATTCCTCGAACAATGTTTTTACCTTTTGTTAAAACGGGTTGTTATGTTTATGTTTGATTGGGACCAAACTGCACTCTGAAACTCATATTTTGGAATGGAAATGTTTATCAACGTCTCTTTATGAGTCGTTCTATATAATTATGATTGTTGTACTTATTATTAACACCTCATTATCGGACCCGAATATAGTGTAAATTTGAGGGTCTTAAAGATTGGTATCAGAGCCATAAGTTATAGAGAACTAGGTTATTTTTCAAAACCCTAAACTATAACTTTATTTTATTTTTCTAAATCTTCGCGCGCAAAATACTCCTCATGGTTCCCGCTCAAGTCATGATAAGTGATTACCATTTTAGTATTCTTTCTTTATGAATTCATCATTTCTTAGTATTTATTCAATAAATACTATAATTTATATTGAAATATACTCTGATTATCAAACTTTATATTAAAGTTTTATATTTAACAAAGGGTTGATTTATATTTAACTTCATGATTAAATAAATCATTATTAAATCATTTATATCTTCCAAACTCTCAAGATGGTAGCGAAACGAAATAAAATTATCCAATTATTGCAAGGCATATTGCATTCATTTACTTGTATTTTGCATATTGCATATGTTCATTCATATATTGCATAAAATTTTATTTATATTGTGACCTTATACGTATTTATTTTCCGGGATGACAGATTATCATGGAAAACTTACCTCCCCAGAACGACGATCATAACATTCCTGAAGAAGAAGAACTCATTCCAAATCAAGCTCCTGCAGATAATAATGATTGGGTGGAAGAGGATCCAGAAGAAGAAGAGGAGGATGACGAAGAGGATCCTGAAGAAAATCCGGAAGAAGCTGAAGATGAAGAAATGGAAGTGGATGAAGAAGAGAATCATTCAGAGGTTAGTGAACCAGACGAGCCACCGACACCAGTGTATCAGTCTACTTATCATGTGGGAGAAAGTTCTACCACTCGGGCTCTTCTTGATGGCAATTCAGAGGTATTCCCACCCGGTCATACACCTATTGACTTGTGGACTGTTCATGCCAGGTCAACCAAATTAGAAAAACAAATGTTCGAGCGATACACCACTGAATTCAAAATAAAGAACAAGTTCAAAGAGATTGACCTCCGCATGCACAATCAAGGGAGTGAAATTTCATCTAATTATTCTGACATGATGTGGTTGATAAAGGATCTAAGTGAACAAGTTGAAGAGCTTAGGTTGGAGTGTAGACGGGGTAAGTGCTTGAGCCAATGGGAGGCTCAGGTTAGGCCACAGATACCAGAGGGTTTACGATTTAGAGAAGAACCTCCAGTTCCACCAGTTTCAGTACCGCGTGCAGATGATCCGTATGTAATGGTTAGAGAAGCTGCCTTGGCTGCCGAAGATGATGATGCTGATACGGCTGAAGACCCACAACCTTCGGAGTTCCGTGGATCCTCACGTGACCCTTAGATGTTTAGTTCATCTGTAGTACTTTTATGTTGTTAATGTAATCACTGAACCGATATATCGGGTAGCAGACTTGGTACTCATGTTTGTAATGACGTATGTCAAATTTTGGAAATCAATGCAATCATGTGTTACCTTTAGTGATGAATGACAAATGACTACTCTTGATCTTACTTGTTGCGTTGAATGCCTCCTTATATGTTGTTGATATTTAATCATGTTGTAAAAATTTTAAGAAAAGACTATTTGTACACATTATAGCCATATAATTGTATGAGTACTCACCATGATTTCTTTTATGTCATGACAGAATCATGCCTCCAAAAAGAAGATATCAAACCAATCCTCAACCTACCTTGACCCAAGAGGCTGCCGATCAATTAGTACGGGAAGGAATCGAAGCAGCTCTTAGAGCCGAACAGGAAAGAGTAAGATTAGAAGCAACTAGAGCTGGAGGTCCTGCCGGAGGTCCAGCTGCTGCACCAGTAGCACGAGAATGTACATTCGCTGAATTTCTAAAATGTGGTCCCACGCAATTTCACGAGACTGAAGGTGCAGTAGGACTCTGTCATTGGTTTGAGAAGATGGAAAGTACCTTTGAGATAAGTGAGTGTGCTGAAGGAAGAAAGGTAAAATTTGCCACTGCTACACTTCACGGCCGAGCCCTTACTTGGTGGAATTCACAGGTCGCTACCTTAGGTCGTGAGGTGGCAAATGGAAAACCATAGGCCGAAGTGAAACAGATGTTGATTGATAAGTTTTGCACGATAGAAGAAGTTCATAGGTTAGAGGATGAATTAAGTCATTTGAAGTTATGGGACATGAATATATCTGCATATACAGAAAGGTTTAACGAATTGGCTTTATTGTGTCCCGATGCTGTCCCCACTGAGAAGAAAAAGGGTGAATTGTATATTAAAGGGCTGTCTGAATTTATCAAAGGTGAAACAACTTCGTCCAGACCTGCTACACTCAATGAGGCTGTACGTATGGCTCATGGTTTGCTAGAGCAGAAAATTCAAGCAATGGATGAAAGAATTGCTGAAGGTCTCAAAAGAAAGTAGGAAAGCAACAATCAAGGTGGAAGCAATATCCGTAACAACATCAGAAACCGTAACAATAACAACAGTCACACCACAACAACCGAGCAATTACCCGTGAAAATAAACGCCTCAATCCAGAACAATCAAAGGAATACCAGATGGTGTGAGGGGCAATGACTGCTGCGCAAAATAAAGTTGCATGATCAAGGGGGACCAGGCCCTAAATGTGATCGTTGTGAGTGTAGTCATATTTGGTATCTGTCCGGTGAAGTGCAACCAGTGTAATAAGAGGGGTCATAAGGCAAGAGATTGTAGAGCTAAAGGAGTAGCTACTAGGGAGAATGCTCAACCAATTCGAGCTCACTATGAATGTGGAGACAGAAATCATGATCGAAGCTGATGCCCTAATCTAGCCAATTGAAGAGGTAGAAATGCCACTAGCCATGCTTATATCCTTAGAGAAGCCGGAGCAGGGCAAGACCGAACAGTTTGTCACTGGTATGTATTTTACTTTATACTTAACAATCGTTATGCAGAGTTAATTATAGAGTCCGTTCATACAAAGTTTCGTTAATTCTGAAATTATAGGGCCGTTTAATATTGTATATTTATTGGGTTATATAAAAATATTAGGGGTGTAGTTGGGCTTATAAACTTGGTTTGATAAAAATAAGGGGAAAGTGGGCTAAATTTTATAAAAGAGTTGGGAGGGTTGTTTGGGCCGCCGGATATAGGGGTAGAGAGGGCTCAATTGGGCTAGTTTTTGTATTAACCTTGTTATATTAAGTGAATCCCGGCCCAAAATTTTATTTAACCCGTCACTTTTTATAAAAACTCAAGTTTTGACTCGGTTTAAGTCTAATACAAATAAAAGGCGAAAAATAAAAATAAAAATAATTAAAGTAAAATAAATAAATCCTAACGGTTTAAAAGACGGCATTCGTGATTTCTCGATTGACATGACGAACGAAATATTTTATAATTTCTCGCGAGGATTTTTAAAATTGACGATTTTATTAAAAATCGCTTAAGAAGATAAAATAAATAATTAAAATTTCAAGATTTAACTGTTAATTTAAATTAAGTAGTGACCTTAAAATACGGGGTTTCACATCCTCCTCCCCTTACGAAAGCGCCGACCCGGTGCTTGATTCCTCGTACTCGCCTTTTTCTTGTCCGAGAATAAGTGCGGATATCTGCTTCTAAAGAAGTCTTCTCGTTCCCACGTGAACTCCGGACCTCGCCGCGAGTTCCAACGAACTTTAACGATGGGGATTCGGCTTTGCTTGAGTCTCTTTACCTCTCGATCCATAATTTCAACCGGCTCTTCTATAAAGTGCAACTTGTCGTCGAGTTGAATCTCTTCAAACGGAATAATCAAATTCTCGTCCGCCAGACACCTTTTGAGATTAGAGACATGGAACGTATTATGAATCCCACGGAGTTTCTCAGGTAACTCTAATTTGTACGCCACAGGACCAATCCTCTCGATTATTTTGAACGGCCCAATGTATCGTGGACTCAACTTCCCTCTTTTACCAAAACGAATCACACCCTTCCATGGTGACACCTTTAACATAACCATGTCCCCCACACTAAACTCCATCGGTTTACGTCTTACGTCCGCATAACTCTTTTGACGGCTACGAGCGGTCAATAAGCGGTTTTTGATTTGCACGATCTTCTCTGTAGTCTCTCGAACTAATTCTGGCCCCGTAAGTTGGCTATCTCCGACTTCACTCCAACAAATAGGCGATCTACACTTCCGTCCGTAGAGTGCTTCGAAAGGTGCGGCTTTAATACTCGCATGGTAACTGTTATTATAAGAAAACTCAACTAAAGGTAAATGTCGATCCCAATTCTTACCAAAATCGATGACACACGCCCTCAACATGTCTTCCAAAGTCTGAATTGTCCTCTCACTCTGCCCATCTGTTTCTGGGTGGTAGGCAGTGCTCATATTCACTTCGGTTCCTAAGGCATTCTGAAGTGATCTCCAGAATCCTGAGGCAAATCGGCTATCTCTATCCGATATGATTGATATGGGCACCCCGTGTCTACAAACAATTTCCTTTAAATACAACTGAGTTAATTTCTCCATACTATCGGTCTTCTTCATCGGCAGGAAGTGAGCCGACTTAGTTAACCGATCGACAATAACCCAAATCGTATCATAACCATTTGGGGTTCTCGGAAGACCAGAAACGAAATCCATAGTTATCTTCTCCCATTTCCATTCGGGGATTTCGGGTTGTTGGAGTAAACCTGACGGCTTCTGATGTTCAGCTTTCACCTTGGCGCAAGTCAGGCATTTACTTACGTAGGTGGCAATTTCGGCCTTCATATTCGGCCACCAATAAAGCTTCTTCAAGTCTTGATACATTTTATCGGAACCAGGATGAATCGAATACTTTGTCTTGTGTGACTCGTGCATAATCAGGTCTCGCAATCCACCGAACAAAGGTAACCATATTCGTTTATCGAAGTATCGAATTCCATCAGAACGAATTTCAAATATCGGCTTCAACAATCTTCCCAGGTTTTCTGCCTTCACATTTTTATTCTTCATTGCTTCAGTCTGAGCTTTAAGTATCCTTTCAAACAAGTCAGGATAAACTGTCATAACTAAAGCTCGAACCCTTATCGGTTTTTCCCTCTCCTTCCGACTAAGAGCATCTGCCACGACATTACCTTTACCGGGATGATAGCGGATTTCACCATCATAATCACTTAATAATTCAATCCATCGGCGTTGCCTCATATTGAGTTCCTTCTGGTCTAAAATGTATTGAAGACTTGAAGAAGCTTTATTGGTGGCCGAATATGAAGGCCAAAATTGCCACCTACATAAGTAAATGCCTGACTTGCGCCAAGGTGAAAGCTGAACATCAAAAGCCGTCAGGTTTGCTCCAACAACCCGAAATCCCCGAATGGAAATGGGAGAAGCTAACTATGGATTTCGTTTCTGGTCTTCCGAGAACCCCAAATGGTTATGATACGATTTGGGTTATTGTCGATCGGTTAACTAAGTCGGCTCATATCCTGCCAATGAAGAAGACCGATAGTATGGAGAAACTAACTCAGTTGTATTTAAAGGAAATTGTTTGTAGACACGGGGTGCCCATATCAATCATATCGGATAGAGATAGCCGATTTGCCTCAGGATTCTGGAGATCACTTCAGAATGCCTTAGGAACCGAAGTGAATATGAGCACTACCTACCACCCAGAAATAGATGGGCAGAGTGAGAGAACAATTCAGACTTTGGAAGACATGTTGAGGGCTTGTGTCATCGATTTTGGTAAGAATTGGAATCAACATTTACCTTTAGTTGAGTTTTCTTATAATAACAGTTACCATGCGAGTATTAAAGCCGCACCTTTCGAAGCACTCTACGGACGGAAGTGTAGATCGCCTATTTGTTGGAGTGAAGTCGGGGATAGCCAACTTACGGGGCCAGAATTAGTTCGAGAGACTACAAAGAAGATCGTGCAAATCAAAAACCGCTTATTGACTGCTCGTAGCTGTCAAAAGAGTTATGCGGACGTAAGACGTAAACCGATGGAGTTTAGTGTGGGGGACATGGTTATGTTAAAGGTGTCACCATGGAAGGGTGTGATTCGTTTTGGTAAAAGAAGGAAGTTGAGTCCACGATACATTGGGCCATTCAAAATAACCGAGAGGATTGGTCCTGTGGCGTACAAATTAGAGTTACCTGAGAAACTCCGTGGGATTCATAATACGTTCCATGTCTCTAATCTCAAAAGGTGTCTGGCGGACGAGAATTTGATTATTCCGTTTGAAGAGATTCAACTCGACGACAAGTTGCACTTTATAGAAGAGCCGGTTGAAATTATGGATCGAGAGGTAAAGAGACTCAAGCAAAGCCGAATCCCCATTGTTAAAGTTCGTTGGAACTCGCGGCGAGGTCCGGAGTTCACGTGGGAACGAGAAGACTTCTTTAGAAGCATATATCCGCACTTATTCTCGGACAAGAAAAAGGCGAGTACGAGGAATCAAGCACCGGGTCGGCGCTTTCATAAGGGGAGGAGGATGTGAAACCCCGTATTTTAAGGTCACTACTTAATTTAAATTAACAGTTAAATCTTGAAATTTTAATTATTTATTTTATCTTCTTAAGCGATTTTTAATAAAATCGTCAATTTTAAAAATCCTCGCGAGAAATTATAAAATATTTCGTTCGTCATGTCAATCGAGAAATCACGAATGCCGTCTTTTAAACCGTTAGGATTTATTTATTTTACTTTAATTATTTTTATTTTTATTTTTTGCCTTTTATTTGTATTAGACTTAAACCGAGTCAAAACTTGAGTTTTTATAAAAAGTGACGGGTTAAATAAAATTTTGGGTCGGGATTCACTTAATATAACAAGGTTAATACAAAAACTAGCCCAATTGAGCCCTCTCTACCCCTATATCCGGCGGCCCAAACAACCCTCCCAACTCTCTTATAAAAATTAAGCCCACTTTCCCCTTATTTTTATCAAACCGAGTTTATAAGCCCAACTACACCCCTCATATTTTTATATAACCGAATAAATATACACAGATACACTCCTAGTTTCCAACGACACAAACTTTGCTCTCTGTCTTTCTTCAGTTCGACACCAACCAGCCCAACATCATCATCATCCTCAATCAATCACCATTCAAATACATTCATTCCTACTCTAAAACCCTTATAAATTTATCCCTAACATCCTATATCAATCACAACCCACCATGCATTGAATCTTCAAGAAAATGTGATTTTATAAAAATCAATCATTTCCAACAATATGGGTTATTAAGAAGAAGAGGATTTTGGGTTATTCTTGTATTATTGAATTATCATTGTAAAAAAATATATATATATTAAGGTTTTGGTGTGGGTCTTGGCTGCCGTGAATGAGAGCAAGCAAAACCATAATGGTTTTTGCTTGAATCATCTTCTATTATCAATCATTCTACTTGTAAGTTAAACCCTTAATTTCCTACTTTGATTCTTGTAACTATTTATATGTTATAAAATTTCATTGTTGAGAATCCTTGTGAGTATGGGTAAAATATGTTATTGAGGTTAATTGAATGATTTAGCACATTGATAATGTTGGTTGGGTTAGTTAAAGAGTGTGGTATATGTTGGTGATGCGGGAATTTACCGATTGAAGAGTGATATTAGGTAAGAGCTAGACCAGAAAGTTAGGGTTAGCATGGGAAAATTTGTGTTGCGATTGGACAAGTTTCGACCTAGGAATAGCGTAGGCCTTCTTCATAGCTTCGCGGCGCTAATTCGCGCGACTTGTAACTCTTAAAAACGAATCCTAGGCGCTAGTTTGAAGTTAGAAAAACTTTCGGCAAAAATTCTGCATACCCTGTTTTGAATCCGAAATTTAGGCAGACTTTAGGAGGTCATAACTCGGTCATGCCGATAGCAATGATAGATTTGCAGGACATTTTAGATAACTACGTCGAATGTACTTTCCAACGAACTAGGCCTCATCGAATTTCATGGATTTTAAGTGGGTCAAAAGGCAATTGCAAACCTGGGTGCCAAAACTGGGTTTGCTGTCCTGATTTTCAGTTGTAGTAATAGGCTGTGCAGGCGGGTCAAAACATTATATTTTTCTATGAAATTTGAACTGGAAGTTCCCCATGATATGTGTGACCTTCTGGAATTTTTCCAGATTTTTGTGATTTTTTTTCAAAGGCCATCTGCTGTCCTACATTTACAAAGTTTCTGCAGAACCAAAACTGGGCATTGTACATTGTATCATTCTTTGAAAGTAGTTGTGATGAACATTGAGTTTAACGCCAACTATAGTGAGTTATCAATACACATAGGTATTTGGAAATAAGAGATGAACAATAAGTGAAGTCATTTGGTGTTCATTAGACAACGTTTAGTAACTAGGAAAATAGGCGAATTTCCGATAATGCAAGTTAGAAGATCTTTAAGTTATTTTGGATTCTCAACATGGAATTTTTATACATGTAAGATTATATATACATGTTAATCATGTATTGTGTTATATGTAAAAGTATACTTATGTTATTAAAGTTAATTTCTAAAGCATGGTTTATTATTTTTTTTATAGGTCGGGTTTAACTTGTCGCTTCCTTCTTTTTCACGTGATTTCTCGGTTGGCACTTCTTTTCACGGTGAGTTCATAGCCTCGCCTTTCTACTTTACTTGTTTTCTTAAAAACCCGCGAGGGGGATGCATGCTTTACTTTTTAAAATAGAACACAAATAGTTTTCCGTATGCTGGACCCGAATAATATGCTTATAATTGAGTACCTATCGCTAAAGACCCTAATATCGTGGAACCGTCAACTGCCTGTGATGGGTGGACGCTATGGTAATAAATAGGCCTATGGGGTGACTCCCCGTCCGGGGTATGAATCCTTTTGGATCACCCACTTGTAACGGATATATTATCTGAGATGTATAGGTATAAGGCGATAATACCTCATCGAAAGGGGCAAACTATATTGTATGGTCAAAGGTTTCGGTTGCCACGGGCTCAATGCATAATTATATATAAAACTTGTTTGATCCACAAGTTTCTTCAATGATTAAATGTTTGTGTTCTAATCTTACTGTTTCATTAAACCTATGAATTTCACTCAACGTTTGTTGACTTTTTAAGCATGTTTATCTCAGGTAATCAGGGCTAAGGACTTGGAGCTGGAATGAAGAGGAGGAAATGGCGCGTGCAAATGTTTTTGTTAAATTATAAAATTTCCATTCCTCGAACAATGTTTTTACCTTTTGTTAAGACGGGTTGATATGTTTATGTTTGATTGGGACCAAACTGCACTCTGAAACTTATATTTTGGAATGGAAATGTTTATCAACGTCTCTTTATGAGTCGTTCTATATAATTATGACTGTTGTACTTATTATTAACACCCCATTATCAGACCCGAATATAGTGTAAATTTGGGGGTGTTAAATCCACCGGCTCTTCAATAAAGTGCAACTTATTATCAAGTTGAATCTTGTCAAATGGGATGATATAACAACCCACAATTTTCATCAATGTAATCTCCACTTATATTATTAAGTAATACTTTTTCACAGGAAATTTTTTGCTTTATTCCATTACGTATCATAGTTTACATTTTAAAAGTAAACGAGCTCACACAACGACCGATGCCTATTCTATTTATGTTTATATCAAGTAAACTTCCTAATATGTCAAGTCAATGATCTATAATCCATTTTATCATATACGTTATTCATTTAACAAAGATTTCACGACAATAATACCAAATGAACATAAACCGTTAACGTTTATGCCTAAACCCTAACTTTGTGTAATGTACAAATTCAAAGTGAATGTACAAATTCAAAGTGAATGTACAAGTAATCAAAGCACATGTACAAGTAATATAACATCTCATCTAAATATACTTTCCCTCTAAAATATAGTACAAGCCTTTAAAGCATAATGTATAAATCATTAATGCACGATATCCAAAATAGCCATTTTACCTCCGTTTTCCAAAAGAATTCCGAACAATTTATTAAGTACAAGTTACAAGGAATCAATGCATTTCATTTATCCATATTCATTCTCATTTCATAAAATTATACGAATTCAAAGTAAGAAACCCTAACCCGAGCTAGTTTCCAAACCGTGACCCGTTTCTTTGTTTTTACCCATTCTAAACTTAAACCAATTATCAAATTCAATTGTAAACACTAATATACAACTTTACAATCCATATTCCATCTTTATAACATCAATGTACATGAAAAATAAACTAGAAAACCCTAAACCCTAAGTTGAACCCTAAATGAACCCGTAACACATTATTTCCATTTTTACCCATTATTAACCTTAGCCACTAATCAAATAATGTTGTAAACACTTAAGATACAACATCTAAAATTCATATTCCATTCTTATAACACCATTATACACGAAAAAAAAATTAAAAACCCTAACCCGTGCTCAGAATGACCCGACCCTTTTCTTTGTTTTTGACGCATTTTAAAAACTAACTTTGCACCCAAGCACCTCAATGATCCTCCTACTTCAGCAACAAGCAACACACAAGCACCTTAATTCATTACTTGGTCACAAAATGAGCTACATCACCTCCCTTGTCGCTCCTTTCTAGTCGTGAACACAAACACCACCCCAAGACCTCCCACCTTGCAATCCTAGCCTTCTAGCTTGTAAAAATCATCTCCTATCTGATCTTTGTCACCTCCTAGACCTTCCTAATTATCCCCTCCAGGAATGAGACACCTTGCACTCCCAAACTTGCACACCAAGGGTTGTTCGACTATAAAAAGGGGACACACCCCATTCTTTCAAAATCACACCTTCATTTCTTCTTTCTATCTATCAATGGCTTCCAAGTTCTGTTCAAGAAGTGTTATAAGAGTCCTAAGAGTAGAAGTGAAGAAAAAGAATCCAAGCCTTGAAGCCCCAAAGCTCTAATTCTAGGCGTATAAGTGGAATTCGACCCATTTAGACCCATTTTTGAATCATTAACCTCAGACTTGAGATACCAGGAAACTGTCATGGATCTAGTGCATTTCTGTAAGGCAATTTAACGCTATACGTAACTGGTAGCTATACGGATTGTTTTCAGAAGTGTTGCAAAATTCATAAGTTTTGCTTGTAGTCAAATAAAGAATTTGTTTCCTTCAAATTCGTTTTGAAGTTTAATACAGCTGGGCCCCTCGTGGGATTGGTAAGATGTATGTGTGGCCACACCCAAGATTTTCTGGAATACGTTCAGAAGATTTGGTAATCTTGCTCAATCGGATAAACGAGAAACAGAATCAGTTAATTAAGGAATGACTTGAGATCCATATCCTTATTAACATTGTATTAGAAACAAAAGGATAATAATAATGATGAATCATTAAAAGGTTTTTCCAGGAGACCTTACTTGAGATCGTACTAGAGGCATCGGCGTGTAACTAGACGCTAACCGATGTGATCACACTATTAAATTTTGTCCAAGTGGGAGCTGTTAGTTTATGGACGTAAAAATAATAGTTGTGTGTTAGGATCGAACTCAAGATCACGGGATTGCACTCACTACAAGTTAACGATTAATAAATATTTATTTATTGATTTTACACGTAAATAGTTAACGATCGTTAAGTGTTTAATGGTAACGGCTAACGACTAAACAAGAAGGACTAAAAGAGAAATTGGAGATCAATGGAATTATAGAGTTTGTGTTGAAATAGGATTAGCTTCAATGTTAAGGCTTATCCTAATAGAACTCAAACACTAATATTTACCCTATAAATACCAAAGGGTTTTTCAAGGGTAAATACACTTGTAAAAGCCAAAAATCACTTCTCTTTTGTCTTCAATATATTCGGCTGAATAGTATTAACATACTAACCCGAATTAATTTCTTGTTTACCGGTTTACGTGATTAACGAGCTAGTTCTTGGTTAACTTGGTAATAGCGTGTGTACAAGACGGTGATTCAATCTTCCTTTAGATTGTTCTTGGAGTTTATTGATTCTTGTTCTTGCTAGAATCAAAAGGTATGTAACCCTAATCTTGGTTAATTATTTATGCATGTTAATTGATCCTAATTGCTTCCGCTATATTTATACTTTGATGTTATAATTATAAATTGTTATGAATGTATAATTACATCAGTGTGTATGTCAAGTACAGGAAAAGAGGTGGCAGGAGTAAAGCGATGGATGTTTCTTCCTCTTTCTAGATAAAAAACGGAAGTAGGTTTAACCACATAAATTGTTTTAATAGTAGCCATTTATCTGTTTACTCAAATCTTCAACTACATGAAGTGTTTCAGGTTTGACTTATATTTCTGCAACAATCCATTTGGTGTAATACTATACAGGTAAGCTAAACTAAACACTCCTTTTGTTCAGCTCAATGGTCCTTTCTTGAGATTTTTCTAATAGTATTAATAATTTCGGTTACAGTTATGCTTGAATAATCAGTTTCATACTAGCCGCACCAATTTTTTTTCTTAACTTGAACCCTTCTATTTACCTAAACTGTGTTTTCGGCTTAGAAGGCGTCTCCTTTTTTTCCATAAAAATATCATTTTGGTATATTATGTGCTAATTGATCAATATTTTTCAAACACTTATTATTAAAACTCTAAACACCATAGACACATCTGAGCACCATCTCCTAAAGCATAATTTATTATCTCATTATATTAAAAACTACATATTCGCTTCTAAATCACATAAAACAATCCCTTTTAGTTTGGTATAGATGTGGAAGAATTTTTCTTGATAATTTCTAACTCCTTGCATTGCTTAACGAAAGAGACAAACTTGCATAATTCCCTAAAACACTTGGCCGATGACATGAGTGGTCCTTTATCCCCTAACTCTCTTACAGCACCCAAACAACTAAAATGCGCAGCGGGGATAGCCAATGGATGAGTCACAGAATAAGTGTCCTTTCTCGACCAAAAACAAAATTTTTGTTATTTTATTCTTTGTTTTTCTAATATCTCTACACCCTTCTTCTTAACTTAACTGGAATCCTAGAAACACAAGTCGGGCAGCTGTCGTTACAAAAATATAATGTGAAAATTCCGGCACTGCAGGTAAAAGCTGGGACTTACGTATTTTAGCAAGCACATTGTTCATTTAGGTTAAGAAAGATTGGACTTCTAAAGTTCGCTGGCACGCACATAAATTTTTACATGTCTTTTCTTCTCTTTGCAAATAAAGTTAAATTTTGCAAGGAAATGGTTGCTTTTGTTCGAGAAACATCGGGGTTGTGTATTTCGAATGATAAAGATAATGCAGATTGAAGAGGTTTATGGAGGAGAGGTTAGGGTGTTGATTAGTTTTTCTTTATTTACTTAGGATCAACAGTTATAGTGAAATGAGAGGCATTTTTTTGTTATTTAAATGTGATGTTGGTGATAATTTCTTGATATGATATATTACAATGCATATTTGATATGTGTGATGCGTTGCTAATGTATGTGTATATTGAAACTAATTATGTGTTTTGAATTGTTAATGTATGTCTATGCGGAAACGGATTCTGTATGGGTCATATGTGTGGTTTTCAATAATTAGTTAAGGCGTAGTGTGACATTGTAGGGGTCAATTCTCGATGCATATTAGAATCATTTTTGGGTGTTTCGTATTACTATTTTCTGCTCTATATATGCATTTGTAGTTATAAACGCGCCGCAACGAAGTGCGGATGTTCAAATCTTGTTTTTTAAAATATGTTGCTAAAGATACCTAGAAATTCATGGATTAGATGAACGAATAAGTGTTTAAGGTGGGTAAACTTATTCATAATCTGAAAGAAAAAACGTTGATATACGGGTTTATCGATACTAGCCTATAAAAGTTATAATACTACACCGTCTGAAAATATGATGCTAAAAAAAAAACATACACTTTAATAGAAAGATAATTATTAATTAATTTTTTTTTATTTTTTTATAATGACAATTTCACTCATACTTAATTAAATGATTATTTTTTTTTAAAGTTTGTAATAACAATTTTAATTTTAAGTAAGATAATCATAATCTCATATAATGGATAAGTAGCTTGAGACAAACTAAAATAAAATAATAATATTAGGACAGAGTGAGTAGCGACTCTGGTTTTACACGTATTTTATACGGAAACGAAAATGATCCATGCAATTTGGCTATTTATTTATATGATTGAGAATTACTATATTTAGTCTCTAGGTTTTATCGTTATATTCATGTATTCCTCAGCAAGATACCAGATACTATGAATGAGTCAAATATAAAGTCATATTGATTTGTCAAAACGTAGTTGTTGGAATTGGACATCTTGCCTAATGACAGAAATTCACTCGTATCATCAACTATTTAATTAATAAATATACTATTGGTTCTAGGTTTGCCTTTGAACTGATCACTGGACATTAACCACGTTACACGCAACCAATGGTTAGACCGGGTCTAATGACGCCCGGCGGTGATGCATGGACATACCGCATACGCTTGACATAAACAAGACTTTTAAAGTTTGTAGGTTGCGACCAGATTAGAGGTGCTTCAATTAGCCTATTTTGTGAACTTAAGCATTTAATTAAATCTTAAAAAGCTCTTCAAATTTTCAGCCCGAATTTATAGCTTCTTTATATAACTTTATAAGCTCAAGTTAGTAAACTCATAATAAGCCGAAAAAATAAATATATAAGATTGTGTGGTCGAGTACCCAACGACCAAGTAGTTAAAAATTATGTAAAAGTTAAGAAGCAAAAATGTAAAATTTAATAGAATTATAAACACAAGAATTGTAAATTGAATTCGCGACAATGATATGTTCTCAACCACCACACCAAAAATACAATGTTGAAAAAAAAATCTGAAAAGTAAAATTTTTGTGGTAATTAAAACAGTATTAAGGAAAAAAAAATTATATTTACATGAGTTTAAATATAAAGTACTAAAAGATTAAAGAAAGTTCAAGAGGCTAAATAGATTTTATATATAAAATTATAAAGTATAATTAATTGCAGGAAAATGTAGATTATATGTCACATTTCATTGTATCGTTTTAACCTACTGTGAGTATTATTTAATCATTTTACCCATCCCTAGTTAATAAGAATGGATGGAATAGAGGGTAACTCACCATTCAAATGGGTAGTCACCGATCAAATTCTTACGGCGGTTGGTATAAGTCGTGCGCGACTTAGGTGCAAACAGGTGAGCCACTCACCACCGTGAGTGGTAATGACTTGGGCCCCACTTCCATGTTACCGTTTTATTTATAAAAATAAAAAAAAAATTAAAACCATATTACCTATAAATGCTTATTATTTCACCCATTTTTATACGCATCTCTCTCAATTTATTTATACACACTTCTTACATTCTACATTTAATCAAAATGAATTCGTGTACGTTTATGGGCCTAGATGATGTAGAAGAAGGAGAAGAAATTAGTAGCCGTAAGAAGAGTTTTATCAAACGGGCGATTACGTATATTAAGATGAGACGACAAGCTACTCGAGTGACAAGAAACACCATAACTAGAGATCGTGCTGGTGCTCATATGCATTTAGTCGCCGCTTTTTTCTGAGACCCCGATGTTCAATGAAACTAGATTTCGAAAGACGTTCCGAATGGCTCATCCACTTTTCAACCAGATAGTGAATGCAGTAAGTAATCACTTTGCATACTTTCAAAGTAATCATGATTGTACCGAAAAAGAAGGCATTTCCCCGTTGATAAAGTGCACCTCTGCAATTTGTCAATTGGCATACGGCGTTAATGCTAGTTTTCTAGATGAATATATACAAATAAGTGAGAGATCGTCATGTAAGGCTCTTGATCATTTTTGTCAAGCTGTTATGGAGATTTATGGTCCTGAGTATTTGAGAAAACCTACGGTGACTGATGTTGAAAAACTATATCGGCATTACGAAGAAAAGCACGGGTTTACGAGGATGTTAGGAAGTCTTGATTGTACGGATTGGGAGTGGTTTGGTTGTTCGTACGCCTTTAAAGCGCAATATGTTAGACGTGATCATGGTTCGAACCCGTTCATTTTGTTGGAAGCCGTTGCATCGCAAGACTTATGGATATGGCATGCTTTCTTTGGTGTTGCTTGGTCGAACAACGACATCAATGTTTTATATCAATCCCCTTTGTTTAACGATCTCAAAACAGGCCGAGGACCTGAGATTCCTTTTATGGCTAACGGCGTAACTTACCCATCTGGATACTATCTTGTTGACGGGATATATCCGAAATTGGCGACACTCGTTAAGACGATTCCAGAACCAGCTGATGATGACCACAAGAGAATTTCGTATAAGAAAAAGCAAGAATCGGCAAGGAAAGATGTGGAACGAGCGTTTGGTGTTCTTGAGAAGAAATGGGAAATACTAGCCAATCCCACACGAGCGCTAAGAAAATATAGGATTGTTAATATGATGTACACATGCATCATATTACATAATATGATTCAAAAATACAAAAAATATGCGATATCTCCCAAATGGTTCCCGGAGGAAGCACATCAGCCGGAAGACATGCTACGAAACGAAGAACAAGTGAAACAAGTTATGAGGTGGATCAGATCATCACAAGTGAATCAAAACCTTCGACATGATTTGATCGAACACTTGGCTCAAAATGCTTAGTTTTAGCTTTGTTTGTTTCGTACTTTGTTATGTATTTTTATTTTCGTATTGTACTTTTTTATGTAATATTTTTAATATATGAATAAAAGTTTTTAATTACGTTTACGTTTTTATTAATTTTGTACGTTTACGTTTTTAAATTTATGAATGAAAGTAATTAAATAAAAAAATAATGTGTGTTAGGATCATGAAAAGTGTCGGTCACTTCTATTGTATCATTAGATAGCTCGTATAGTAATATTTGGAACCTTAATAAGGTAAACGGGCCAAAGCCCAAAAGCCCACAAGGCCTCTCCATAGCCGCCCATTGTGAGGTATTTATACCCCTCTCTACACTTTGGAGAGAGTTGGTTGTTCACTTCTCATTTTTCTAATCTAATGTTTTCTTTTTCCTTTCTCTCTCTAGAATTGTTCATCCATCATTTCTCTCTCTAGTTTTCATTCATTTTAATTATGAGTTTAGATAATCTAGTATTCTACAATTGGTATCAAGAGCCATGTGGTGATATAGTTTGGTGTTGTGTGCGTTTCTAGTTTCTTATTCTAGCGTGCGTTTGGTTCGAACACATAACAAAGATTTCATCTTTTGTGTGTTCTAATACCATAAAGATTTGTACTTTCTTGTTTATCTATCTTAGTATAAGCTATGTTTAAAAGCAAAGATTTGAAAACATAAAAAATCTTCATTTTTTAAAGTTCTTTTGGTTCGAACTTGTTTTGAGTCTAAAATCTTGATCCGAATTTTTTTTTGTTAAATATCATAAAGTTTGTGTTTTTATGCCTCTACGAGGGTTAGAATAGCTAGTTGTACAAGAAAATTTAAGTAAAACGTCAAAAATTGTGTTTTTAAGTGATTTGAAATGTTTTAAGACGGCTGTTTATACACACAGTTCGAATTTAGCGATTTATATGTGGCTGAATTCGGCTGTTTATACGTGTTTGAATCCGGCGATTTATACGTGAGGAAATCCAGCGATATATACGTATCCAAATCCAGTGATTTATACATCTTGGAATCCAGCCATTTATACACATCCAAATCCAGCGATTTATATAACGTCAAATCCAGTGATTTATACATCTTGGTAATCCAACGATTTATACGTAACCAAATCCAGCGATTTATACATCTTGGAATCCAGCGATTTATACAAATCCAAATCCAGCGATTTATACATCTTGGAATCTAGCGATTTATACAACTTTAAATTCAGCGATTTATACATCTTGGAAATCCAGCGATTTATACATGTCTTCTAACCGGCGATTTATACATTTTTTAAGGTGATTTATACATTACACTTGGGTGACATATACACTTACCTTTGGAGATTTATACCATATTGCCTTAGAGATTTATACTATTTTTTTGTAATTTGTGAAATCCCGTGAAGTATTTAATTATTTTCTTGGTTTTATCAAGAATTTAAAATCTCATGTAATCTTTTGACTCGTTTATTTAGAATATACAACAATTTAACACAACAACCTCTTATCACTGAACGATCAAAAAGTTATTCAATATTTCCATTTGGATAAAAGAATACTCTTGTTGAGTACATGATACTCTCTAGTGCTGATAATCGTCCACCAATGTTGAACAAAGACCTGTATGATTCTTGGAAAAGTATAATGGAACTTTACATGCAAAATAGAGAGCACGGAAGAATGATACTTGAAACAGTTGAACACGGTCCACTCATTTGGCCTACAATTGAAGAAAATAGGGTGACCAGGACAAAGAAATATGCTAAATTGTCTGCTATAGAGAAAATTCAAGCTGATTGTGATATGAATGTGAGAACTCGTATTTTCTGAAGGTAATATTTTATTTAGATTTATTGCTCGTTTTACAAAATAATAGTTTTATATTATTTTTACTTGCTATGACAGTAAATATTGTCATTTTCACCGTCTCGATTTCAATTATTCATTTCTATTGATCAAGGAAGCCACGTGTCCACAAAATTATCCCGAATGAGATTTTATATCATTTTTCATGATTTTCCATGTTTCCGTGAGTTTCGTCATTTTTGACTTAATTTACGTTTTTACCAAAAGTGTCGGGCTAGGAGCTAAATTAAATTATGAAAGCTTTATGTAAATTCAAGTTTTATAAAAATTTCCATGTTTCTTTTTCCTTTCTCTTTGGGCCGGCTCCATATGACCAACAACAACATTCATTCATTTTTTTTTTACAACTAAAATTTACCCACAATCTTTTTCTTACTTAACCATTTAACCCATAGTTTTACTCACACAGTTTCAAAAAAAAAAAATACAATCCCTGCCTCTTCTCCCTCTCAATCCCACGCCACCCTCATCACTAACACACCCATTTTCTTTAATTTTCTTTCACAAATCAATAAACAAATTACACCATCTTAATCCTTGCATCACCCTCATTCCAATGATATAAACCAATCACAACATGCAAGACTTTTAAATTTTAAGGATTTTTGAAGATTTTTGAAGGTTTAAGAAGCTTTAATGGGGTTAATCATAAGCTAGGAGGTGATTGAAAGTGTGAGGTTTGGATTTAAAAAAAAAATATATAATTGAGTGTTGTTTGGGTCTCCTAGCCGCGGCCAAATTCAAGAAAAACCAAAGGGGTTTTTGTTTAATCATCTACCATTATCTATTGTGCTACATTGTGGGTAAAAATTTCTTAAATTTCTATTTTGATTAAATATATATATGATACATGTTATGAAATTATGTGTTGAGAATCCTTGTTAGTATAGGTATTGTATGTTGTTGAGTAATTCAATGGTTTAGCATGTAGGGGATGTTGGGTAGGCTAATTTAGGCGTGTTGAGTAGGTTGTGATGCGAGAAAATGGTGAATTGAAGGTGTTATTAAACACTAATTTAGACCAGAAAGTTCAGGTGAGTGTGGGGAAAAATTGTGTTGCGATTGGACAAGTTTAGACCTAGGAATAGCGTAGGCCTTCTTCATAGCTTCGCGGCGCTAATTCGCGCGACTTGTAACTCTTAAAAACGAATCCTAGGCGCTAGTTTGAAGTTAGGAAAACTTTCGGCAAAAATTCTGCATACCCTGTTTTGACTCCGAAAATTAGGCAGACTTTGGGAGGTCATAACTCGGTCATGCCGATAGCAATGATAGATTTTCAGGACATTTTAGATAACTACGTCGAATCTACTTTCCAACGAACTAGGCCTCATCAAATTTCATGGATTTTAAGTGGGTCAAAAGGCGATTGCAAACCTGGGCTGTGCTGGCGGGTCAAAACATTATATTTTTCTATGAAATTTGAACTGGAAGTTCCCCATGATATGTGTGACCTTCTGGAATTTTTCCAGATTTTTATGATTTTTTTTCAAGGGCCATCTGCTGTCCTACATTTGCAAAGTTTCTGCAGAATCAAAAAAAAACTGGCATTGTACATTGTATCATTCTTTGAAAGTAGTTAAGATGATCATGGAGTTTAAACGCCGACTATTGTAAGATAGCAATCCATATAGGTGTTTAGAAATAAGAGATGGACAAGAGATAAGGTCATTTGGTGTTTCGTTAGTCGATAATTAGTAACTAGAAAAATTGGCAAAATTTTAGAAAATGCAAGATAGAATATTTTTAAGTTGTCATGGATTCTCAACATGGAATTTTTATACATGTAAGATTATATATACATGTTAATCATGTATTGTGTTATATGTAAAAGTATACTTATGTTATTTAAGTAATTCCTAAAACATGGTTTATTATTTACTTTTATAGGTCGGGTTTAACTTGTCGCTTCCTTCTTTTTCACGTGATTTCTCGGTTGGCACTTCTTTTCACGGTGAGTACATAGCCCCCTTTTTCCATGAATACCTTGTTTTAAAATCACGGGGTGAGATTACATGATTGGAACACAAGCATTGAT
>BQNB010061762.1:0-28878 GCA_026074375.1 Tanacetum coccineum
TTACTTGAAGATTGTACGAGATTCTTAGGAAAACGGAGGTAAAATGGCTATTTTGGATGTCATGCTTAATGACTTGTACATTGTGCTTTTAAGACTTGTACTTGACTTGGAGGGAGTTTATATTTCAAATGAGATGTTATATTACTTGTACATATGCTTGTTCATTCACTTTAGATATTAACCCTTCATGGAATTAGGGTTTAGAGGTATACGATAACGGTTTAAAGCCCATCTTGATATAACGTTGCGAATGGTACATTATAAGAGTAATGTACTTTGTAATAATGATATTAAGATATCGACTTGATATGTTATGATGTTTGCTTGACATAGATATAGATGGCATAGGTAGGTTGCGTGAGCTCGTCTACTTTAGTTATGCAAGTTACATTGCATATTGAGATATTGATAATGCAAGTAATGTGATAAAGCGGAAAAATTTCCCCGTACAATTGTGATCATAATAAAATAGGTTGATTTTGCATTTGATGAAAATTTCGGGTTGTTATAAAATCAAAAGGTTTGGATTTACTCAAAATCTTAATGAGCCATGTGTATATCAAAAGGCTAGTGGAGTAATGTTACATTCCTCATCTTATATGTTGATGACATAATAATTATAGGAAATCACATTCCAAGTTTACAAAGTTTAAAGGATTATCTTGGAAAGTGTTTTGCTATGATAGATTTGGGGGAAGCAGCATTTATTCTTGGAATAAAAATCTATAGAGATAGGTCGAAGCAATTGATTAGACTTAGTCAAAGTGCTTACATGGATAAGATCTTGAAGAGATATAGGATGGATAATTCCAAACGTGGTCACATCTGCATGCAAGAAAGACTTGACTTGAACAAAACATAAGGTGCTTCAACACTTGAAGAGGTGAAGCGTATGCAAAATGTACCTTATGCTTCGGCTATAGGTTCCATTATGTATGCTGTAAGATGCACTAGACATAATGTTGCATTCGCACAAAATATAACAAGCCGTTTTCAACAGAATCTTGGTGAACCTCACTGGACTACCGTAAAAACCATTTTTAAGTATTTAAGAAATACTAAAGATATGTTCTTGGTTTAAGTATTTAAGGACTGCCGTAAAAACTATTAAAACGTTTTGCGATAATTCAGCCGCACTACATTTTGCTAACGAACCGGGGGTTCAGAGGGGCGCCAGACACTACCATAGGAGATATCATTATGTTCGTGAGAGTAATGAACTGGGCAGATGACAATCTAGCTGATCCTTTTACGAAGGCTTTACCAAATGGAAAGCTTACTCAACATGCTAGGAGCATGAGACTTCATTTAGCTAGTAGTTTCATGTAGATCTGTGTTTAGTATTTGGATAAGGGATGTTTGAACAATTTATTTTATGATAATGATACTTGGTATTTTGTTATTTTTATCTTAAATTGTGTCCTATATTTACGTGTTTAAATCCATGAATAATATTGATTATTCTAAATTAATCTGTTGTCGATTAGCAATATGGGAATATTGTTAAATTAAGACAAATCTGAGTGATTGGTGATATTGTAGATATTAAGGATGTGTCCACAAAACTCACATAATATTCATAAGATGAATATTGGATTTCTCCAACTAACAAGAATATTACTTTATGGATCGTCGTCATTAAGTAAATCTTGTAAGTGATTTTATTTACAAAATCCTTAGACTTGAGATGTAAGTAGGTCTTGCATGTGTGAATTATCTTTCTTGATTTGGTTCTAGTTATCCAAAGGATTATTTCAGAAGTGATTATGAAGCATGGTGACATGACACTTGTATTCAATAAAGAATTTGTTCCTTCAAAGATTGAAGAATGATGCCACTGGGCCCCTCGTAGAATTAATCAGATGTGTGTATGGCCGTACCCGAAAACTCATGTAGATGCCACTGGCCCCTCGTAGAATTATTTGGGTTTTTTGTGAAATTAGGGCATTTAATATTTTCAATTGTGTTAATTTACCTAAGATTATTTCTTTATGTTGGTTTAATTTCAATATTTTTATCCATTAATTGCAGCAGTTTATGTTGGAATATGTCCACGTATAAATCATATATGTGCGGGAATCTATTTGAGCCTAAGGGGGCGCACACGTTAATATGTAGAACAACGTTTTAATGTATTAATGTAATATATTAATTAGTGTTTAACAAACGATGGTTAAATGTTTAACGAGAAATAAATATTAGTCGTTAGAAGGTTTAAAGGGCTAGTATGCAAAAACCGAATAAAGGAAGGGTGCGGTTTGCCCTCTCCTTCTCCTAGACGGCCAAACCACCTCCTTTTGAGGAGGTGGGAAAGTTTTCTTGCTCACCAAGCTCCAAGGTTTATGTATATGGGTCTTGGTATGATTAAGAGCTCCAAGGTTTATGTATATGGGTCTTGTTGTTGGTGATTTTAGTGTCATTGACGGCCATTTAGGTAATGACGATTTACTAGAGACTAATGAGATTTCATATTCGGCTCGGATACGAGTTAGGGAAGTGTGGAGTGCACACTCGTTGAGCTAATATGTTTTCGACCATGACAAAAATGCAGGGGTCAAGGGGGCAATATACAGGATGTGTAGAAAGAGTTGTGATACCTGTCTCGATCCAGGGAAACTACCCCCTTGCGGGGTCCCGCTGCCAGATCAGCGGGCGGGGGTCGAGGGGGGCCGCTCCAAGGTTTATCTCTCCCTTTGTTTTCCTTGTGTTCGACCGGCTCCAAGAACCCACAAGGGTTTCGGTTTTCCTTCTTTGTTCGTGCGATCGAACCGAGTACCCTTAAGGGTTTCGGTTTTATAGTTCAACACCACATAGGTGAAGGTTTGATTCGTGTGTTGATAGACTCAAAGACGAAGTGATCGTTTGGTTAAAACACTACTAGTACTAGCATACACGTTGTTTGCTAAGAACGTATTGTGTGTGTAAACTTAGAGGGATTATACTTTTGATCCTAGTTGTTACGCGTGGTGTTATACATACGCGTATATACAAGACCGGTGTAACGTTTACTACTAAAGTGGTGTAACGTTTCTTGCTAAAAGGTACGCACGTTCTTGAACCCTAGTTGATTATAAGTTCTATACGTGTTTAATCTTCCGCTGCATACTCGTGTATTTAATAGTTAAAAGATGTAAAAATCCGACAGTTTACACCCAGCCCGGGTTTATGTCGTGGAGGTGATGATGGCCCGATCACCATACTCACCATTGATGGTGGAGGTGTTCGACGCATCATTCCCTCAGTTATCCTCAAATACTTGGAAGAGGAGCTTCAGAAGCTCGATGGAAAGGATGCGAGAATGGTTAATTATTTTGATGTGATGGTTGGAACGAGCATGGGCGCACTAATTGTCTCGATGTTATCAGCACCAGACCTACATCGAAATAGACGTCCGATGTTTACTACACAAGACATAGTCGACTTCTACTTTGAACACTCGCCTCTGATATTTCCCCCAAGGTAATAATTACTTGCTCATGTATTTTCAATAAAATTCGAGTCATATATTTGTTTGTTTGTTTGTTTTTGATAATCTTAGGCCAAATACTAATAAAAAATGAACACTACAACACTCATCATCATGATCATGATAAGTGTATTTTGTTATCTATGTATTTTTGCATAGTCACTAATCAGTATAAGGACTTTTATAAAAAAAGATTACTAACTTTAATTGCAGCTCTTTTTCTTTTTTATGTACTAGTTTCATCATTTTTGATAAACTGAATTGGGGAGAGAGATGACAAAGTTTGTAACTTGATTAATCCAAAGTGTACAACAGGGCATTTATACAAAACAGAATAAAAGGCAGGAAAAAGCTAACTAACTAACATTTGACTTTTAGCTAAACTACCAAACTATCACTATTGAGCTACTAAATCTCTGCTACACATTACATATTGCTACATCTAACTAAGCTCTTGTGGTCATGAAGGTAATTAGATGATATCACTGTGTTGACAGTTCTTGATCTCCCATATTGCTCTGTTTCCTCAGTTTCACCTTTAATCATACTTAATAATTGTTCATTTTCATAAGTTTTTCTGCTAGTTATATATTCCCCATCTTTCTAATTCTGATCCAAACAGTATTAGCATATGACCATTGAAAAAACTGATGTTGATGACTATCCGTAGTTCCTAAAAGTGAATTTGTATATATATATATAATCAATTGAGTACAAAGCCTGATTTTCCTAGTAGACATGCCTACAGGGATCAACCAGACCTTTTAACCAAAAAACAGATTACATACGGAGCTATACTACACTTTCATAGCATTCTGAGTAACATACAACAAGCACCAATACAAACAACGCCTATACTAATTCAGCATTCCTATTAGATCTTTGCCTCTTAATCTTCCACAGCTTTTCCACATTCCTTACTGCATTTGACTTCTTCACTTTTAAATTCACCAATCTCAGTCTAACTCTGTATCCTCAATTTCTTGGCAAATAGCTTCTTCATTTCTCTTGATAATGCCAAAGAGTCTTGCATTCCATATGTAGTACACAGTAGCTCCACATACCAGTTTACTCACTATGCACCAAATGTTTTTATTGTTCTTTAACTGAGACATTTCAGAAATCACATTTTGCCAGCTCATTGAGTATTTCTTGCATAGTTTTGATTGCATTTCCTTCCATGTTGACTGAGAATACTTACATGTAAAGAATAGATGTTGATGACTATCCATAGTTTGACTGCACTGTGAACACTTCCATGTTATCATTCTTATTCCACTTGTACATTTTATCCTGAGTCATCAGTTTACCTTTTATAGCTAACCATAAGACAAAGGCATGCCTTGGATTTAATTGAGAGAACCACAATGTATGACTCCATTCCACCTTTTCTTTATTAAATCTCCAATCAACCCATGCTATCTTTGTACAGAAATTCTTTAAACAGCCTGTAGCATCCACCCACATAAGTCCATCTTCTTTCTGTTTAAGTTTATCATGGGCACAACAATTTGCCTAAAAATGGGATACTTTACACACCATTCTTTAGGCCACTTCCAGGCACCATCTATAATCATATCATCAATCTTTGCCTCATTACTCAATCTAGCCTCAAACAAATCTCTATTAGTTAAAAACTTATCAAGCTAGCGGGCCTAAACTGCACCATTTATCATGCCAAATAGAGATCTTCTTCCCATCACCAAATGCGCAACCTTTTTGGGAATTTGTGTGTGTTTATTATATTGTGTCTAGGACTACACCTAAACACACAATTCCATTTCTTAATTAACCCATGTCTTATTTTAACAGGTGGGCTCCACAAAACCTTATACAAGCAACTTCTCCAAAATACAACGGCATTCATTTGCACAATACCGTCCGAGGTTTATTACAGGATTTACGTGTTGGTGACGCACTCACCAACATCCTCGTTCCGGCGTTTGATATATGTGTTGTGCAGCCCGTCATATTTTCCAGTTTCAAAGCCCACGATCCGCTAATGAACGTTAAGCTGTCAGATTTGTGCCTTGGAACAACTGCCGCACCAATCTATCTTCCACCTTACTTTTTCAAGATGCAACACCAGGCACATAGAGAGTTTCATCTTTTGGACGGGGTGTTATAGCAAACAATCCGGTATGGGTCATCTTTAATTTTTTTTCGTTTAGCAAAAAATCCTTTGGCTGTAAGCAATTTGGTTATCCTGTAATGAGGAGAGAGTTATGCATCGCAGAAGTTTCAACCCAAGGAAATTATATTCCTTTCTACATCCAAAGGTTTGCTATAACACCCCGTCCAAAAGATGAAACTCTCTGATATGTCCCTGGTGTTGCATCTTGAAAAAGTAAGGTGGAAGATAGATTGGTGCGGCGGTTGTTCCAAGGCCCACATCTGAGCGCTTAACGTTCATTAGCGGATTGTGGGCCTTGAAACTGGAAAATATGACGGGTTGCACAACACGTATATCAAACGCCGGAACGAGGATGTTGGTGAGTGCGTCACCAACACATAAATCCTGTAATAAACCTCCGACGGTGTTGTACAAATGAATGCCGTCGTATTTTGGAGAAGTTGCTTGTAAAAGGTTTTGAAGAGCCCACCTGTTAAAATAAGACATGGGTTAATTAAGAAATGGAATTGTGTGTTTAGGTGTAGTCTTAGACACAATATAATAAACACACACAAATTCCCAAAAAGGTTGCGCATTTGGTGATGGGAAGAAGATATCTATTTGGCATGATAAATGGTGCAGTTTAAGCCCACTAGCTTGATATGTTTTTAAATAATAGAGATTTGTTTGTGGCAAGATTGAGTAATGAGACAAAGATTGATGATATGATTATAGATGGTGCCTGGAAGTGGCCTAAAGAATGTGTGTAAAGTACCCCATTTTGAGGCACATTGTTGTGCCCATGATAAACTTAAACAGAAAGAAGATGGAGTATATACAGTGCATTTTTTCTAAAAAGGCATTGAATATTTTCCAAAACCAATTCCATATTGACAGTGATGTCCAAAATAGCACGTGAATGTCAAACATATGTTCTATAACTAAACCCTATAACAAAAGTCATAAACAGATCTAATAACAAATATTAACGAATTTTATGGTTAAACAGATTTTAACCAAACAAGAACATAATGAGGTCTTAACAAATAAAAAAATAAATCGATTTGAATAAGGATAATAGGAAAAGTATCCAGAGATCATTAATAGAGTAATCAAGTGCAAAGCATAACGAATTAAGAATATTAACATGTCATAACGATTCAAAAAAATGGTAAGAATCAGGAAGAAAGGAAAAATAGCCAAAGATCATTAAAACATGGAATTTACCGTGACATTTGTTGCACTTTGATCAAATATGTTGACATCTTGATTGTCAGAAACGTTTGCTTCATTGGTTGACAGGCCTAAAGCTAAACTTTTAAAGACGAAGTAAATTCCCATGTGATTGGGTTATGTATATATATACAGTGCATTTTTTCTAAAAAGGCAATGAATATTTTCCAAAACCAATTTCATATTGACAGTAATATCCAAAACAACACGTGAATGTCAAGCATATTTTCTCAAGGGGATTAATTCCAAAGAACATGCAATAATTTAAATGATATAAAAAGAGCAAATGCTATAAAAAAAATAGTAAACAAGTGCTAGTTCATGATACTTTATATTTCTTGTAAAACAAAAAACATACGACAATGGAAAAGAAACCACGGAAACAAAGACATTTATAGCTTCTTTGGTTTTATAATTTGGAAAAAAATTATAAGTTTCGGTTTATATTAATTAGTGTACGTGGGCAACAAGCCAACGAGATACCCATTCCATCTTTTATATTTGTGTAAGTCTTCTGCATAAACTTACTTGTTATGGTTCGGATTTGATTAAGGCTGGTTTTGAATTCACTTATTGTCTGATTATTTATTTCATATATTAAGAGCCTGTTTACAAAATAAATTCTTTAAAATACACCCGGAGTTACACGGGTCTTTAAACTAATGTCTAATAAATACACCCGGAGTTACACGGGTCTTTAAGCTAGTGTCTAATATTTTCCTTATTGGAGTTTTTTCTTGGAGTGTAGTGTTTGTAAAAAGTATTTAACAAAGTATGTAGATTTGAAAGTATTTAACATAATATTTAATTTTTTTCTTTACATAACAGTTATGAAAGACGAGGGTATTACCAACCATTCATGCATCGTTCCATTATGATACATAAACAGAGCAAAAGTCTAAGTCCAATGAATTCTCCAATAAAAAAAATAACATAAGTTGCCCCTATATTTCAACTAAAAATAGCATTACAAAGTTCCGCTATGAATTTATTCTTGAAAAACTAAATAGGCCAAATAATATGTATCTAACACTCCATGCCATTTGTACCAGCTCACAATCTTTATGTCTCAAACCCTGATTACCTGTCGCATGGAAAGAAAATGCGGATGAGCGAAAAGCTCAGTGCGTGGATACAAAATAAAAGCAGTACGAAACGAACGAAACATATTTGATTATAAACAAATGTAAGGATTCAAACGAAAGGTTTTACCAATAAATTTAAAATCACAACAATGACATATCAATGAGGTAAGTTCAATAGAGTAAATCAATATGTAAATTCAATGGTAAGGTTTCAATGTGGTAGAGCTCAATACAATATACAATAAATCAATAAGAGCCACAAGGGCCTCCACACGGGACTGCAGACCCACGTGTAGTAGCAATGGTGGATGAGGTGTTAGGCACTCGCCTCCATCCACAACAATAACAATACAATATACCTATGGTCGACCAATACGCCTCCTAAAAATCCCTTATACCACCAACAATGAGGAGACGCCGTGGACTAATCACACCGCCACAAATAGTGTCACGCCATTTATGCCACAATGACGCGACCATGGCACCTCCATGAATAGCTCAAATACCCAGGTTTAGAGTCAAAATATCAATCAATAAGGTTCAATAACAATAGAGTACAATGACAATGAAGCAATAACAATGTATCAATAACAATGAATTGTAGGAGTCATTATAACAATAAGGTGCGAACAATATATCACAAAGGACGATTTGAACAATTCAATAAAGATGGATCAATTGTCAAGCGAAGACACGATAAAAGTACTAACGAAAATCCCGTATGATCATATTCGCAATAAAAGAATAAGATCAATATCCGTACCGATAGTTCAAAAGACGAATACAAGAGTATTCAGAATCCGTACCTTAGATGATTACAACGATTATCCGAAGTCCAAATATATCACCACGTCAATGATCTACAAGAGTCGTGAAATCAGTTCCTATTTGGCAATCTAACTAACTAATACTTTGTCTTTATACTTTTCGATTATGCATTGTGTATTTTAGTACTCATATAATGAGCATAGATTCATTACAATTTACTTACTTTTACCCATTTATTTATTAAATGACGTTTACATTATCGAATCTCTGATCGTCACCATCTAAAGATTTAAAAGAGTATATGACTTGCATTAGTATTTGTATGCTACATTTTTTATTAACCTAATATCAATTATCACACTCCTTATATAATTAAAACAAATTCAACACTAGCCCCTTAATATTTTTTATAACCATTATACTAATTTAATGTATAAACATCACCCTTTTAATATATTTTAAATTGATAATTTATCATTATTTATTGATAATTTGCAAAAATGGTCCTTTGTTTTGCCAAATTGCAGATTTCTTCCGCGATTTTGAAATTGCAAAAACATCCTATTTAAGGTTTGTGTCGTCCTTTTCGACCTAAATTACTAAAATACCCTGATGCTTAAAACTTAAGTTAAATACTTACGGCTTTTGAATGAAATATTTTTCATAAGCATTGCCTGTTAATAACAATTTAAATCTTTGTTTTTATAACAGAATACTTAAAGAGACAAATGTAGGCTTCCTCACCATTATTCGCCTCCCTCAACATGACTAGCAACAACTCACTCCAAAAGATCTTCTTTTTTCTTCCTCCTCCATTTTTTATTTCAACATGAAAAAAAAATCATACGATGCGAAGTCAAAAAGAAACCCCATACACCCCCTTTAATCCATCTTATACCTCACCCCTTCTTCTTCCCCCAACCCCTTTTCTTTCAACATAACCACCATCAAAAAACGATATTCCTGCCAAAAAATTAATGTATACTTTTAAAAGGCCTAGAAACCTGTTTCAAAAAACCCTAAAACTATCCCAAACTTTTCCTGCTCAACACCAACTTCCAGGCGATAAAACGTTTCAACGTTCCAGCGTTCTCCCTTTCCGAAACATTTCCGTAACGGAAACCACCCGCGACGTTTCCATCAACGATATAAAAAGGGTATGTATATGAAAGCTTTAACATAATTAATTAAATTTTAAACAACGCGTCATTTGAAATTGAATTTCTTAATATAAAAAATAAGTTTTAACAAAAGCGTGTTTGGTGTGTGCCTATCGGTCCTGGAGTGGATTCACCTCGAATAGAATTGTTTGGTAAGAAAAATAATAATTATAAAACCTTTATCTATGGTCTTTTGTGATAGAGAGAAAATTGGTAGGTTTTCTGACAAAAGGATTCATATTGCTCCGGAAATTATGACACATTTTTGTCCTTAGTCACTTTTGTAATTTTCTTTTATATATCTATTACATTTAGTGGGCCATGTCTACGAAGTATAAATATTTTAATTTAAAATAATGCTAAATTTTGAGTCAATATTTTTATTTTTTATTTATAAAACAAATATTATTTTATACTATTAATACTTTCTCTTTCTTACTTTTCTATCAAACCAAAACCAAAACTGAATCTATACCAAACCCGCCTACATACCAAACACACCCTAATAAGAAAAACAATCATTCATTCGCAAGTTAAGAAACAAAACATAATTAAAAAAAAAAGTAGAAGTGTAACAATTGATTAGATAATCATTAATAAAATGCTTGCGAGATTATGTAAAGACAATAAAATAAAGTTAATTCAAGTATGAACCGAAGTTGTTGTCATTTTCATTTTATATCCATCAGTAGTGAAGTATTGTCCAAGCCAAAAATATGTGTCTCTCCATCGGCCACGTCACACTCTTTTTCACTTGTGAAAATAAACCATGTGTAGATTGTAAGCTAAAAATTGACTCATATATGGGCTTTTATTTTGACTGGTTTGGTATCGTTTGGGCTGGACGAAAGGCTTAGCCTAGGCCTTGGTGAGTGGACTCGATCTGGGCTTAATAGGCATAGAATCTTGGTCAAATGGGCTTGAGTCTTCGGGCTTTAATAAACTTCAATAAATGCTCGTAATCCCGTATTTTTGCTCAAATACTTTTGTTTCGTGCCTACAATAATAAATAACACATATAAACGGTATATGCATTTAAAATTTATATTTGCCATAAATGAGAGAATTTGAGCACAAAAAAGATGAATAATTTAACAGCTATCACGCGTGGAGCAGCAAAATATAATTCCAGCAACAGCAGCTGTAAAAACAAATCAAAACAGTTCAACATATCAAGAGACAATATCTAAAGCAAAAATACATCAAGAGTTAAAGAAAAAAACCAAAATACCTGTGTGTTTTTTAATGTCATCTTTGGTGGTTGGTGATAGTAAAAAGGAAAAGTAAATTTGTGTGTGTGAAAGAGAAGGGGAAGTGTGGTGTTATAAAAGCTGTTTTGGGGATTAAATGACTGATAGGTGAATTGAATATTTTACAGTGGGTAGTTGCAAATTAAATGAGGTTTGTTGGTGTTTCAAATTTTAATCTATCGTGATCGTGTAGTATTTGTTTTGTGTTTCATGTTTTTGAAATGTTGACCAAATAAATGAAGTAAATGACTGGTAGGTGAATTGAATTTTGTATAGTGGGTAGTTGCAAATTAATTGAAGTTTGTTGGTGTTTTCAAATTTCAATCTATCGTGATTATGTAGTATTTGTTTTGTGTTTCGTGTTTTTGAAATGTTGACCAAATCAATGAAGTAAAAAAAATGACTATTCTTATCTTTCCACAATAACCTACTCTCTAACAATCAAGTAATCTAAAAACGGTGAAAATGAAAATCACTTGCCATTTTTTTAAGCTCAATGTCTTTTAAATTTGTATCTGACCTCTGACAGTTACAAATAATAAAAAATTAACTATACATGCATACAAAAAAAAGTAAGAGATCGAGGATCATCAAAAAAAACATTTCTACATCACATAACATTTCTACTCAATACTTAATATCAAACCAGCACGCTAATTAACAATAAAAAAACCTATATCCAAATGACCTGACATCATCTAACTTACTAATACACTCTTAACTGATTGCAACACCCCTCTCATGATCGACCAAGCTTAACTATATGTTTCAACACAAAACCCTTGAACTAATGCATAATCACACATATATAAACCAATGCACCCTAACATATAGTCAACGTCTTTACTAGTCAAAAACATATTTGGCTACCAATTCTTCCTATAAACAAATTAACGATTCACACACCAAAAAATGCATATCCAAACAAAAGATTTAGAAAATCATTACACAAAATAAAGTCAACAAACAAGATTATTTTAGTTTTATATCTTAAAAATTCCAATAATTAGATAAAAAATTAGCTAACAAAAATAATACATTGACCACATATAATACAACAACATTCCATATATAATCCATCTAAGCTTATAAACATACATTTTAATGTTTGCAATGATAAGGCACCCATGTACAAGCAATAATCGTATTTACAATAATAAGCATAACTTTTAAATACTTACTTTAAATAGCTCTGTTTAATGCCAATGTATAGAACTTTTAAAAATCCAGAAGCTCTTAAAAATAGAACTCGCTAAAGATCTTTTTTAAGACTTGACTTTATCAACTAATGATATAAAACCCTCATCTTTAATATTTTATGATTGACATAATATAAAATTCCTCACAATTTTTTTTTTATATTTCTCCTTTCTGTTTTAATGTCAAAACCAAATAACAAAAATCGGAATATTTAAATCATTCGTTACATATTCAATTCATCTTTTTCAAATCAATTCCGTTTGTTTTTTATTTTGGGTAAAACCCGAATTACCCAAAGTTATGAATTTATCAGACTTGTCAGATCAATCCTATATACTTATTTGGTGTACTAGACACCGTACCAAAAGACAAATCCCAAATCTCATCAGATATGTTTGGCTTCTATTCATAACTATGAACAACACTTTGTTATTAATTACAATGGATCAACTTTATGGATAAACAGCCCAAAAAGACAAAACCAAAAGCAGTTTTTCACACATGTGTGAACACCAAATTGAAATGAAATTTGTAAACATGTTGCCGTGCGTAAAAATTAAATACTTTGGGGCATGAACCATTTCAGGATCTTTGTTTCATATTAGACCTTTTGAAAAGTCTAGACCTCTCTATTCGATACTAGTCAATAATCTATTCTTACAATTCCTCCATTATAAATTCGCAAATTTGAACTATCACACACTAAATTCCTATCTTCAAAACATACAAATTCATTAACAAAATGAAGTCCCTATATATAACTCAATTCCTTTTAATATGTTTTATATCTTTAAACAAATCATGAAAGCAACAAAATATATAAACTAAATCTACCTAAACAAAAAGATCAGAAATCTCGCAGCTTTTTTCTTCAATCAGATGTTTTCATTGGAAACGAATTTTTATCCAAGATTGATACATTTTTCAGAAACATAAAAATTTATGACAACCCCTGAACCACAATTGGTTGTTTTAATAAAACACCACTTTTCAGTTTAAACAAAAAAACCATACAAAGATTCCGCTAATTTCTCCTATTAATATATCTCCATCTTTATCCAATACAACCCAATAACATCTATGTATCATTAGAACTGTTCTTTTTCAAACCACAGATTTTTCTTTAAAATAGTCAACTGAATTATATTGTAAACCACAAAATCGAAAAAGTACCTTTATTGTTGGTTTTTCTGCACAATGGGTTGATGGATCGACACTTTAGGCATTCTGCAGCTAATAAAATACAAAATAACCAACTCGGATACATAATAACTTGATCTTGAAAGAATTCGTCCAATTTGGGCCACCATAGCTGCCTCTAACACATGATCGAGTTACACAAAAAAAATGACAAACCAATTTGTCCAAAAATGTTATGATTATTTGTACGAAATGACTAATCATCCAGTATCCCATTTGAACAAAACTACTACTTAACAGAAGCAGTATAAACTGTAAAGATTCTTGGTATCAACCGCTATCAGTCGCATGTTATATGAAAGCAAAATGGAAGTAAAAAGATACAAAAACCAGTCACTCAGGAAACTACACCACACTAGACTAATTTGCTACCTAACAAAAACTATATATGCCACAGCTTTTCTCTCCTTCAGTTTAGTTTTTTTTCTGATTATTTTTTCTATGAGAACAATTTGGTTGACCAGGATTGAAGACAGGGTAATTCGATACTTAAAAATATTTGACTAAGGTCCCAAACCACTGAACCAGCACATTGGTTTCATGTAACACCACTTTTTAGTTGTAAACAGAAGATATCCTTCATACCCCCTCATTCTACATTTGATTAATATATCCCTGTCTTTATTCCAACACCCAATCACATCTATGTAGCCATCAGGAACACTTTCTTCTTCAAACCGGCATGACTTCTCTTCCACCATCTTCGGTTTTGATGTCGAAATGACTGACCAACCAATGCAAACAGCCATTAGCAAATACGGCTTTACCTGTTATTGGATAAGACGGGACTTGGGGTTATATTCACTGACATGGAAACATTGGCTAAGGGTTATATTCTTAATACAAAGGTGTTGATGGTATAGGATGGGTGTTGGTTCTTCTACAACTCGTTTGTCATGAATGATCGTTAGGTAACGATCATCAATGTACTTGCGCCATACTGTTGATACACACCGGGATCGAGCCAAACATCTAGCAGGTACTCTTGAGAAGATGTCGAATATGATGTTTGAAGGTATTCAATCCATGATAGATCTGTTTGATTAGAAAACTATGATTAAAGTGATATAAAACAATTCAATTTGTATTTAAACAGGAAAGGAGGCTATGGCAGATTTTCAAAGAAAGAAATTTGTAAGTATCTATATGAAATGCCACCGTTAATGCTATTTGGTTGCACGAGTTATGAACCATTTGAATTTTGTATTAAGCATCGGCTTTAACTTTTGGTAAGGGACTTCAATCAATAGAAGATTAAGGCAATGCAAAAGGAGGAGTTTCAACAGGATCCTATACTTTCCAACAAGTGCTAATTGCAAAATCCGATCATTCATAAGATGTGAGTCAAATAAACCTATCCAAAAGGGGAGGACTTCACCCGACATAAGTCAATGTGGAGGGGGCTCAAGCCCGTAGCCAAAAGGTCATAATTCTCTTTTTTACAGTAAGAGAAATCCTTAGCCAAAAATCATATAAACAAAAAATGCATAAAAAAACACCTAATAAAATGTAACTTCACCAAATAATAACCACAGCCATCAAATCAACAAACCTGTCAAAATTGACGAGGAACAGGCGATCCCTTAATGTTTTAGGGTTTAAGGTTGTGTCAACAAAGACAATAAGAAAAACGAAACTTTAATAAAAGTGAAATACCTGATTAAGGTTTGATCCATTTTTTAATATATTTTTTTTATAAGCCACCCGTGATTTATCACGGGTTTATAGGCTAGTTTTTTAATAAATGACACTTTAGTTGGACTTTGTTTGGCCATTAAATAACAGGGCATTTTTGTCAGTTCATATATATTATAGTACTAATGAAAACAAATAAAGTCAACGCTACTAACACAATACATATTCTCTCTTTTTCAAGTTGACTATATTTGTGAAGAAGATGAATTTTGATAAGGTAAAGGAGGGTATTTGATGATGAAGATGGGGGACAGATTTTTTTCTTTAAGATTCGGTTTAATATATATGTTTGTGTTAGAGGTGTTTTATTTATGTTTTTAAATCATAATCATAATATTAATAATAATAGAAAAAAAAGAAAGAATGAAGGGGCGGTGTATTTTAGTAACTCCACAACATCAAGGCGAGGGTACTTTAGTCATTTCATATTATTTAACGGGTCAAACGAACGGTCAACAAAAATTTGGACCAAACCCGTAACGGGTGTTTCACTTAACCAAACCCCGAGACTTTTTAAGAATTTAATGCTAGAGAAAAGTTCTATGTAGAACACTATCTAATCAAAGAACAATCCACTTCATCTCAACCATCCATTTTATTTCCATCTAATGGTTTAGATTAATTTTTATTTTTATTTAATTAAAAAACCCACTTTCATCCTATTTTTTTAAAATTAAATATCTCACAAACCGTTAATCGTTACGCAAAACGAAACATACCATCGCGACGAGAATTAAATCATCTTTCTATAGAGGGGCACTTCTATATACTTTCGAAGAACTTTTTTTTCGATTATTTTTTTGATTCACGTCTGAAAAAATCACATGTGATTTTACGAAATCACATGTGATTTTGATACAAATCACATGTGATTTTTTCAGACGTGAGTGAAAAAAAATTCGGAAAAAAAAGTTCGTCGAAAGTATATAGAAGTGCACTCTATAGAAAGATAAAAAAAATACTCGTCGCGATACTTTCGACGAACTTTTTTCCCGATTTTTTTTCAATCACGTCTGAAAAAATCGCATGTGATTTGTGATACAAATCACATGTGATTTCATTAAATCACGTGTGATTTTTTCAGACGTTACTGAAAAAAAAATCGAAAAAAAAGTCGTCGAAAGTATATAGAAGTGCCCCTTTATAAAAAGATAAAAAAAATACTCGTCGCGATACTTTCGACGATCTTTTTTTCCCATTTTTTTTCAATCACGTCTGAAAAAATCACATGTGATTTGTATCACAATCACATGTGATTTCTTAAAATCACATGTGATTTTGTCAGACGTGATTGAAAAAAAAAAAAATTAAGTTCGTCAAAAGTATATAAAAGTGCCCCTCTATAGAAAGATAAAAAAATACTCGTCGCGATGGTGTATTTTTGGTCGTTTAACGATTTATCGTTTGCTAGATATTTGAGTTTTAAGAAAAAGGTGGAAAGTGGGTTTTTTTATTATGATGAAAAAATGAGTGGTTAGGATTCACCCATTTGTTCTTTAAGATGACCATGTTCTTTATGGATCTCACCTCTTTGATGCTATTTGGTTTAACTAGTTATAAACCATAGGAATTTGCTTTTTAAGCACAGGTTAGAAAGCCAAATCCATGTCTATTTGTTACACCTCTAATGAAAATCATATTTTGTTAAGGGAGTTTAAAGAAAAACAGAGTTATACACTTTGGTAAAGGAATTCTATCTATCATACTAAAAGATACAGCCCTTAAATTTAATGGGCTGTACCATGAAAAGGTTTGTATTACCCAGATAGCCCCATGTACAAAACCATGCTGCGTATAGAAACAAGTCGTAGTTCGAAGTTTATAAACACAATTCAATGCTGCAAATCAATGTTCACAGGAAGTTATGAATGTCAAGGGTTGCTACGGTTTTAGGCACATCCAACAATTTGTTCACATGCAATCTGTTCTATACAACGCTCTCAACAGGTATCCATTAAATTATCAATCAATCTTTCTTTTTAGGGTTCGTAATCTATCCTTTTAATTTCAATTAAACTATCAATTCTTAACTATTCACTTATTATTTATAACCTTAATTTAAATAGGTTATTATATCATGTCAATCAGAAAATATTCATGATACTTCGAATACATAATATATTTAATCTCCTTTTATGTTTTTTATTTTCTTATTTTTTTCTTAATGAATTAATAGGCATGTTGTTCTTCCACCATAAGTCAACACCCATGGTGAGGAAGAAGATGGGAAATCAGTCAAAATAAGGTTCCAATTTTTGGTGATTTAAGGCTAATTTATGTTCCGGCCACACTTTTTGGTTCAATGACTAACTCATGAGAAATTGGTTAATTTATGCTAAAGTTTTTAGATCGTTATTGCGAGAAGGATGATTGGGGTCTCTGTATCAACTCTTACAGGTTACCACAAAATTTAGCAAATTTATTCGGTTCAATTTATGAAGTGTTCATGCACTAAATCAAAACTGTATAAGGAATGGTAATGTATGTTTTCTAATTGGATATCACGTGTTATTAAAAATATAAATTTGTGACCCAAATAGCAATATGTTGTTCAATCACTTCATTATTACGAATGCTTCTGTATTGTGGGTCTGCTCTATATACTTCATTTAGTCCATGAGTTAAGGGACCATCTATTTGTGTGTAGTGGCTAATGGAGTTTAATTTTGACCCAAATGTTTCATTTTCCAAGTCGTATAAATTTGTGAAAAAGATTGAGCATCCGTCCTAAGCAATACGGTATAATTGGTATAGAAATTTGCGTTTGCTTGAGATTCATGTTTTTTACCTTTTGGTATTGCAGGATGAGGGTTATTTTACTCTTCGTGGCTTGAAAGGAAGCAAACCTTCTGGAAGTGTCTTTAATATCCTGTTTAACCTAAACAGGTTCATAGCCTATGAAAGCCGCGATCCCTTCCTCATTCCTCAGGTATCTCTTTTCCATATCCACTAAATGCAGATGTAGTTCCATTTCCACTATAACTGATTCTCACTAAAAATATAAATCAACACTTTATTCTGCCCAGGAATGTGAGAATCCGACATTAACAACATGGGACCGGTTTGCACATAGGGAATACATTAGGCCATATATATTTCTAACTAAGGAGTTGAGAGTTTAACTTGCTACTTTATTTATCGGCTAGGCGGCTTCATATATACTTTGAAAGGTTTGAAATTTATATTTATGAGTTTTTATTTTCATAGAAAGGCTTATATTTGTATGTGTTTTTGTTTAAAGTATAAATAATCCAGACCCGTTTCATTACCAGATCTTTTGCACCTGAAACCATATACCAGATCTTTTGCACCTGAAACCATATAACTAAACCATATGCAAAGGCCGCAGTGGATATAACAAAAATCCTTAATTTAGTAATGAAAAAACATACAGGTACATATGCTCAATGGTAATGAAAAAACATACATGTGTTTTGTTCAGTTAACTCTCCTTCAGGTTTTCCCAAAGAACCCATGAAAGCCAAAAGCAGGGTATAGCAATTATACCCACATATTTTTATTTATTTATGCAATAAATGTAATTACTGATATTTTGCTACATTTCAACAGAACTTTGTATGTGGTAAGAATGTGTGTCAATAAAACTACATCATTGGATGAGCTTATGCCAGTGCACAAGGTGCTCCATTTGATAATACTACCACCGACGGCATCTCAGAGCACACCGTCAAAGGTTACATTTCAAATTCCATTATGACACATCTCTCAGCTTTCATTGCCATAGCTCTTAGTTTCACTTTCCCGTTCTTTCCCAAAGCTGTATGTCACATTACAAGTCATCATATTTGGTTAACATGATGATGGGAGGGGTAACAGAGGTACTAATGTGGCAAGTATGGCAACATATGACAATTGATGCAGTCAAAACAACTAATTTTAGTGTTCGTATGGGAATCTTCTATTTTATAGTTTCATAAGTAGTATATTCTTTTCTTTGCATAACAAAAATTTAAGTTAGTTTTGTAAACATCTAGACAACCCTTTTGATAACTACTTTAAAACACTGTTGTAATTTATAATTGCATACATGAACAACTAATTTTAGTTTATTGCAATGGACATTGAGAACAAGACAAGTGTTTAAAAGAGGATAAATTTAGAGGCATCATAATAGGCGAATTATATAGCGGGTCAACAGGGGTAACTTTTTGTATTTTGTGAACTATACCGGGTTGGATCGACTTAAGACATACTTTAATTTTTATTATTTAGTTCAAAAGCAAAATTGCCAAGGTTATGTTCCATTGCTTCATTGCGTTATTTAATATTTGTTTTTTTTTTGCCTTCTTTCTCAGTGGAACACTATTCTGGTGACTAGGGAGACACAACAAGAAGAACATGAATTCAAAACGATTTAGATTTGTGCAGTGTCTATTGTAAACCAAGTAATTATGTTGTGGATCAAAATGTTCACATCTCGCGAACTAAAGACGACACTCTAGCATGAGGCATGACCAATAAGTTGTATTGTTAATTATTTGTTTCTTTTTCGCAGGTGATGTAAGAAATGGATGTATGCAAACTACGGAGACGCGGACTATAATGATTCATTAATTTAGTAGAGCTTGATGTGTACAGGTGTTCATGTCAATCATATGTTAGCTTTTGAGAAAAACGCTTCAGTCCTTGAACACGTCTTAATTGTTCTTTCTTAGTTTTTATCACACAAAGTTTAATCTATGCCATCTATTCTGTTAGTTTATATTGATATTATAACACCTGTGTAATTAGTTATAAGTGTTTGACTGAACCATTAAATGTGGCGATAACAAAGTTTATTGCAACCAAGATGTGCAAACAAATGAAGACACTCCTAATCATTAATGTTCATAATCCTTTTATAGCTTGGAATCATAATCTTTAACGTAATGGGAATACCTACAGACATAATACTTCGTGTTGCGCTAACAACCGTTACACAAATACAATTCGTGTAATGTGAGATAGAAACTCATGCGTACAATACTCCGTCAAAAATACATCATGTAGTATTAAAAAGATCATACACGAACACTAAATTAGACGCAACCAACGCACAAAGCCTGTTTTTACATTCCCATGTTAGCGAAAGATATCCTAACGCCGGTATTATACATTGATGAAACGTTAACCTTAACCTCAATTACTTCCACAATGTTGTCTCAACTAAACAATTATCTTACATATCAAATTATTAGAACCAACTACTAAAATATACACCCTCAAACTGAGACATGAACAGTTTGCAGAATCATTATGCAATCGACCATTATACGCAATCTCGAGCGAAAACGTTTTAGACACAACCCGTGTACAAAATTTGGTGGGACTATTTTTTATAGATATGGCTATCGACACAATGCTGCTGAGTTATCAACGTCCGAAAAACCTATACACGTCACGTGGATAACATTACGCGCCACATTTCATTTACAAAAATAGGCTAATTAGATGAAAGTTATTGTTTGGCAAATTCTAATTAGCTAAGTCCTTGATGATGGAAACAAGTGTACCACCAAGCTAATGGGCATCAACATTTGAAAAAATCACTATGCAAGCGACCATTATACGCACTCCATGCGAAAAAAAATTGACACAAGCCGTGTGCAACGCACGGGTCTGCATGCCTCGTTTTTGGAAGATTGAGGTTAATGCAAAACGAGAATGTCTAACACCTAATAGACATACAAGTGCAGTTTTGCAACAAGTGCCGATTGCAAAATCAGATTGTTCCCAAGACGTGCAGACAAGTAGCATCAAAAAACAGTAATAAGAACATACAAAGCGTTACACGAGATCCAAAAGCAGAACCGATTCAAAGGAGAGGTAAGAAACGCCAAAATAAGAACATACATGTCTGATGGATCAATTTAGAATCGGTTATCGTTTGAAATCTAGGTTTCAAAAGATACGTGTGTGTTCATACTTCAATCAGTTGAGGAAGCAGAGGGAAATTTATATCAGACTGAAATGATAAAGTGGTTTTGATTGTGGAAGCAAGGCCGATTTAAAAAATTCTGATTGAAAATAAGCACAAAGGAAGCTGAAAAATAAGCACAAAATTAATGGTGGATCCTACCTCCGTTAACTGATTACAACATTTAAATTCAAAATAAGCACAAGAATTACGATATAAAGAGTTATTGATTTCTTTTATGTGTTTGGAAAAGTTTTTATTAAAGAAGTGTGTTTAAGAGCATTTTTACATTTTAAAGACTAGTCTACCGTAGATGTGTAAAAAAAACCGGTTCATGAACCGAACCGGGAAAAAACCGAAACCGTTTCTTTTAAATCGGTTTTCCTCAAATTGAACCGGCGGATTCAACAGAAATCGACCAGACCGGTTTGTGAACCGGTTAAACTCGGTTTTTAACCGGACCGATTACATAAAAACATGTTAAACTGGTTGACTAACCGAACCATTGGACTAACCGAACCGGTTAAGCATTTTCAATATGACCAACAACCTTGATGTGGCCACGCCAACCTCGTGAAAAGGGAGGGCTTTACCTAGTTTGAATCTGTGTGGCGGTGGGTTCAAATCCCATTGATTAGTCAGGCAATGTGTCAAAAACCATGGTTACAAAAAAAACTGGTTTTTAATCGAACCAATTTTAGTTAAAACTGATTCTTAGACCTGTTGACTAAAACCAAAATATTCACCTCTAGTCTACCGAATACTGTGATTAAGATGTGCAATAAACAACACCTTAGATAAAATGGATTGTAAAAATCGGCCTAAGCCGTTTAGGCGCTAGGTGGGGATTAACCGACCAACATTTTCACTAATCAACCTTATTAATCGATTTGGTAAAAATAATTAGTCAACGTGCCAATTAATTGGATAAAAATCGGTCAAATCAGAGTGAGAAACGATGATACCTGATTGGTGTCGGACGCATTTATTGAGAATTCTTCAAATTTTATGCAATTTGTAAAGTAGACATATAGCTAATTTTGCATTTTTTATTTTGGGTAAAAGGGCTTCTTACCCCGGTAAATATATTAATAAAAAAAATGATAAGTACATGAATGCGGCTAATTACTACATTTATTTACAAAGACAATGAACAAGGCGTAGACACGAAATAAATAGAAACATAAGCCCGAAACCCACGCCTAACAAAAACATACTACGTCCCTAAACCTACGCCTAACAGAAACATACTACGTTGTGGTGTTAGGTTCTTCATCAAACACACCACTAACGTTCCAAGTGTCAGCTGAACCACTGAACTCGTCTTCTTATATCGAAAAGTAAGCAACTTTAATATTACATTGTAAACAATAATGTCTCGAACTTGCGCCACAGTCTTACTTTGATTCTTAAATAAGCGAAGGTTTCTCTCTTGCCAAATGAAATAAGTCGTCCCAACAAGCACCAACCGAGCAACGACACTAAGAACAGATCTTTTTATTGATAACGGCTTGATCCAATCAATAATATCGTCCCAAATGGAACCTATGCCATCCATACCGGCTCTAGAACGCACCAAAGACCATACTTGCGAAGGAAATAAACACTCAAAAAATTGATGGTTATGCGAGTCCAGGACAAGCTTGCAAAAAGGACATAGAAACAGGTTTAAGTTGGTGGCGTCACCAACGTCCCATTGTCTCAACATGTCGTGGGTCTTTAACCTCTTCCTCATAATAAGTCATATTAGAAAAGCATGCCGAGGAATACAATTAGGAAACCAAAAGATAGTAGCCCAAAATCTACTTCGTTACCCCTAGGCCGAATGATGGGCCTACAAATTTGTATCTTAAAACTAACACGTGTCGATCATTTAAGGTGGTAGAGCAGTAAAGCGGTAGAGCATGACCATTTTAGGAAGAGGGGTTGAAAATGACTTTTTGAAGGCAAATGAGTTGTATTTTTCTCTCTAACTGAAATTTTCTCTGATTTTGGCTTTAGTTTTGTCTTGTGGGAGTTATGTCTTGTAGTTTATTACTTTATTGTCTTGTCCTTGTTTCATTTTGCTATATTCGGTTTTGGGTCACTAGATGCCATGTGATGTACTTGTTTTCTTTTCTTTTTTTTGGAACGGCAATTTGTGGCTATATGGCCCCTAGCCTAGAAGGCGTAGCGAGCCCACACAACCAGGTTGGGTCCAGCCCAGAAGGCAATGGCACCCTTCCCTTTACACACGCGGGAGGAAACCCCTATCGCCTTAGACAAGACTCGAACATGAGACCTTGCCTAGGAGGGTAAGACCTCCATACCATTGAACCAAATGCCCGTTGGTACTTGTTTTCTTTTCTTTGGGCCCCTCTTACTTTTAATTAGCCTGATTAGTTGTGGAGGATGCCTTGTATTGTACGAGTAACTTTATTTTTGCTTTGATTATATGTTAGTGTTGCCTTTCTAAAAAAAGTATATTTTTCATGACTAATTGCTTAAATTTAGCTCTTCTGGTGAGGTTATTAAAATGTGTACTTAAAGTGATGGTTTGTTGATGTAGAAACAATCGGATCTTTTGCTGAACGCTGATGATCTGGATACCATGTGGGTTTGCTTAAGAGAGAATTGTGTTATTGATGATGCCACTTGTTTTAGACCGATTATAGATGGTCAATCTCCCAAGAAGTAGATAAGGAAACGAGAACTTTGAGCAGGCAAGACTCCAAGAGAAACAAGAGAGAAACTAAAGACTTTTCATTTCATTCATTCCTATCCCATTGCATAAACAAAGTACACTTAAATAGTAAAGGAAACAAGTGATGATATCCTAATCTTTAGGAACTAAAATATAAACGTGGGAACATGGCTACTGATAACTAAATTAAACATGCATGATACAAACTCCTAGTCTAACGTGGGAACACTTATTAAGAAGATGGTAGTCTTTGGTCTCTTGCACGTATCACCACTCGTGCAGAGAAGGTATCGACCTCCTTAAAATGTTGCATTTATTTACTTCTTCTGTTGTCCTGGTATTTTTTATGACACTTATTATCTATTCATACCCATACTGTTGTGTCCGCATTTTATCTACTTTCTACAAAAGATGTACTTTGTCACTATTTTTTGCTAACTTGATAAAAACATACTTCTATTATGCTATTTTGTGATGATTTCTGTCCGATTAAGCGCAACTACAATTTAAATATACATGATTGGTTTCTGTTGTTTTGATAGTATACTAGCTTCATGGCTCTTTGCTTCGGTATCCAATGATTATGCTGATCTTTCTTTCTCTTACCTTCTGTAGATGAACTATGAAGACTTTTGCCATATTGCCTCTGTCTGTACAGAACAGATAGGCCCATCAAATTTTATGTTAGCTTTTGAGAAAAACGCTTAAGTCCTTGAACACATCTTAATTATTCTTTCTTAGTTTTTATCAAACAAACTTTTATCTATGCCATCTATTCTGTTAGTTTATATTGATATTATAACACCTGTGTAATTAGTTATAAGTGTTTGACTGAACCATTAAACAGCCATCAAATCAACAAACCTGTCAAAATTGACGAGGAACAGGCGATCCCTTAATGTTTTAGGGTTTAAGGTTGTGTCAACAAAGACAATAAGAAAAACGAAACTTTAATAAAAGTGAAATACCTGATTAAGGTTTGATCCATTTTTTAATATATTTTTTTTATAAGCCACCCGTGATTTATCACGGGTTTATAGGCTAGTTTTTTAATAAACGACACTTTAGTTGGACTTTGTTTGGCCATTAAATAACAGGGCATTTTGTCAGTTCATATATATTACAGTACTAATGAAAACAAATAAAGTCAACCCTACTAACACAATACATATTCTCTCTTTTTCAAGTTGACTATATTTGTGAAGAAGATGAATTTTGATAATGTAAAGGAGGGTATTTGATGATGAAGATGGGGGACAGATTTTTTTCTTTAAGATTCGGTTTAATATATATGTTTGTGTTAGAAGTGTTTTATTTATGTTTTTAAATCATAATCATAATATTAATAATAATAGAAAAAAAAAAAAGAATGAAGGGGCGGTGTATTTTAGTAACTCCACAACATCAAGGCGAGGGTACTTTAGTCATTTCATATTATTTAACTGGTCAAACTAACGGTCAACGAAAATTTAGACCAAACCCGTAACGGGTGTTTCACTTTTGGACCAAACCCCGAGACTTTTTAAGAATTTGATGCTATTTGGTTTAACCAGTTATAAACCATAGGAATTTGCTTTTTAAGCACAGGTTAGAAAGCCAAATCCATATGTCTATTTGTTACACCTGTAATGAAAATCATATTTTGTTAAGGGAGTTTAAAGAAAAACAGAGTTATACTCTTTGGTAAAGGAATTCTATTTTTGGAAGATTGAGGTCAATGCAAAACGAGAATTTCTAACACCTAATAGACATACAAGTGCAGTTTTGCAACAAGTGCCGATTGCAAAATCAGATTGTTCCCAAGACGTGCAGACACGTAGCATCAAAAAACAGTAATAAGAACATACAAAGCCTTACACGAGATCCAAAAACAGAACCGATTCAAAGGAGATGTAAGAAACGCCAAAATAAGAACATACATGTCTGATCGATCAATTTAGAACCGGTTATCGTTTGAAATCTAGGTTTCAAAAGAAACGTGTGTGTTCATACTTCAATCAGTTGAGGAAGCAGAGGGAAATTTATATCAGACTGAAATGATAAAGTGGTTTTGATTGTGGAAGCAAGGCCAATTTAAAAAATTCTGATTGAAAATAAACACAAAGGAAGCTGAAAAATAAGCACAGAATTAATGGTGGATCCTACCTCCGTTAACTGATTACAACATTTAAATACAAAATAAGCACAAGAATTACGATATAAAGAGTTATTGGTTTCTTTTATGTGTTTGGAAAAGTTTTTATTAAAGAAGTGTGTTTAACAGCATTTTTACATTTTAAAGACTAGTCTACCGTAGATGTGTAAAAAAAACCGGTTCATGAACCGAACCGGGAAAAAACCAAAACCGTTTCTTTTAAATCGGTTTTCCTCAAACTGAACCGGCGGTATCATCACCGATTCAACAGAGACCGGTTTGTGAACCGGTTAAACTCGGTTTTTAACCGGACCGATTACATAAAAACATGTTAAACTGGTTGACTAACCGAACCATTTGACTAACCGAACCGGTTAAGCATTTTCAATATGACCAACAACCTTGAAGTGGCCACGCCAACCTCGTGAAAAGGGAGGGCTTTACCTGGTTTGAATCTGTGTGGCGGTGGGTTCAAATCCCATTGATTAGTCAGGCAATGCGTTAAAAACCATGGTTACAAAAAAAACTGGTTTTTAATCGAACCGGTTTTAGTTAAAACTGATTCTTAGACCTGTTGACTAAAACCAGTTCGTTTTTTTTAAAACCGAAATATTCACCTCTAGTCTACCGAATACTGCGATTAAGATGTGCAAATCAGATTCATAGCCTCTTATTAAACAAACAACACCTTAGATAAAATGGAATGCAAAAATCGGCCTAAGCCGTTTAGGCGCTAGGTGGGGATTTACCGACCAACATTTTCACTATTCAACCTTATTAGTCGATTTGGTAAAAATAATTAGTCAACATGCCAATTAATTGGATAAAAATCGGTCAAATCAGAGTGAGAAACGATGATACCTGATTGGTGTCGGATGCATTTATTGAGAATTCTTCAAATTTTATGCAATTTGTAAAGTAGACATATATTTTAAGACAAATGGAGTACAATCAAATGGGAATAGCTAATTTTGCATTTTTTATTTTGGGTAAAAGGGCTTCTTACCCCGGTAAAAAAAATAATAAAAAAAACTGATAAGTACATGAATGCGGCTGATTACTACATTTATTTACAAAGACAATGAACAAGGCGTAGACACGAAATAAATAGAAACATAAGCCCGAAACCCACGCCTAACAAAAACATACTACGTCCCTAAACCTACGCCTAACAGAAACATACTACGTTGTGGTGTTAGGTTCTTCATCAAACACACCACTAACGTTCCAAGTGTCAGCTGAACCACTGAACTCGTCTTCTTATATCGAAAAGTAAGCAACTTTAATCTTACATTGTAAACAATAATGTCTCGAACTTGCGCCACAGTCTTACTTTGATTCTTAAATAAGCGAAGGTTTCTCTCTTGCCAAATGAAATAAGTCGTCCCAACAAGCACCAACCGAGCAACGACACTAAGAACAGATCTTTTTATTGATAACGGCTTGATCCAATCAACAATATCGTCCCAAATGGAACCTATGCCATCCATACCAGCTCTAGAACGCACCAAAGACCATACTTGCGAAGGAAATAAACACTCAAAAAATAGATGGTTATGCGAGTCCGGGACAAGCTTGCAAAAAGGACATAGAAACAGGTTTAAGTTGGTGGCGTCACCAACGTCCCATTGTCTCAACATGTCGTGGGTCTTTAACCTCTTCCTCATAATAAGTCATATTAGAAAAGCATGCCGAGGAATACAATTAGGAAACCAAAAGATAGTAGCCCAAAATCTACTTCGTTACCCCTAGGCCGAATGATGGGCCTACAAAATTGTATCTTAAAACTAACACGTGTCGATCATTTAAGGTGGTAGAGCAGTAAAGCGGTAGAGCATGACCATTTTAGGAAGAGGGGTTGAAAATGACTTTTTGAAGGCAAATGAGTTGTATTTTTCTCTCTAACTTCTAATTTTGGCTTTAGTTTTGTCTTGTGGGAGTTATGTCTTGTAGTTTATTACTTTATTGTCTTGTCCTTGTTTCATTTTGCTATATTCGATTTTGGGTCACTAGGTGCCATGTGATGTACTTGTTTTCTTTTCTTTGGGCCCCTCTTACTTTTAATTAGCATGATTAGTTGTGGAGGATGCCTTGTATTGTACGAGTAACTTTATTTTTGCTTTGATTCTATGTTAGTGTTGCCTTTCTAAAAAAAGTATATTTTTCATGATTAATTGCTTAAATTTAGCTCTTCTGGTGAGGTTATAGAAATGTGTACTTAAAGTGATGGTTTGTTGATGTAGAAACAATCGGATCTTTTGCTGAACGCTGATGATCTGGATACCATGTGGGTTTGCTTAAGAGAGAATTGTGTTATTGATGATGCCACTTGTTTTAGACCGATTATAGATGGTCAATCTCCCAAGAAGTAGATAAGGAAACGAGAACTATGAGCGGGCAAGACTCCAAGAGAAACTAAAGACTTAAATAGTAAAGGAAACAAGTGATGATATCCTAACCTTTAGGAACTAAAATATAAACGTGGGAACATGGCTACTGATAACTAAATTAAACATGCATGATACAAACTCCTAGTCTAACGTGGGAACACTTATTAAGAAGATGGTAGTCTTTGGTCTCTTGCACGTATCACCACTCGTGCAGAGAAGGTATCGACCTCCTTAAAATGTTGCATTTATTTACTTCTTCTGTTGTCCTGGTATTTTTTATGACACTTATTATCTATTCATACCCATACTGTTGTGTCCGCATTTTATCTACTTTCTACAAAAGATGTACTTTGTCACTATTTTTTGCTAACTTGATAAAAACATACTTCTATTATGCTATTTTGTGATGATTTCTGTCCGATTAAGCGCAACTACAATTTAAATATACATGATTGGTTTCTGTTGTTTTGATAGTATACTAGCTTCACGGCTCTTTGCTTCGGTATCACTACAAGAAATATGAGAACAGGTGACGGACTTTTCCCCGGCGACATATGTCGCTGGGGAATATGCACTAAACGACA